>PNEQ01066065.1:0-15050 GCA_003012365.1 Medauroidea extradentata | reverse complement strand
TCATTCTGAAATGTGTGTTGGAGTGAAGGAAGAGGGCGAGTGAAATTATTTCCTTTCTCAAGGTAACTATAAAAAGGGGGGTGGGGGCAAATCCACCCATCCCCCCCCCCACTTTTCCTGTTGGCACGACCTTGTGTTCTGAAGAATTTGTGCGGTTTAAGGATATTACTTATGAGTGCTTGATTTGTAAAATGTCTATTTTAACAAATTTCAGTGACAAGTTAGTGTTTATATCGTGGTTGTAGGTGTTTACCGTTTCAGATAAAACCGTGTTCGCAGATACAGTAAATTATTGTACCAGCTCGAGATGCAGTGGAAATTGTGGTGATCTAGGATTGTCCACAATTATCTGCCGAGCAATCGATTGAGACATTTATTATTTATTGAGATCAAAGTAAGTATTTGCTACGAAATGCGTTTACTAAAAGTAACTTGCTAGGGTTAAAGAGATTTGCTCGTCCACGTATGATATCAAAGTATTTGCTACGTAAGTTGTTTACGAAAATTAACCTGCTAGCGTTAGATAGGGTTACTCGTCCACGTTACCAGGGTGTTAGTTCGCCAGAAGTCAGCCAGTTCATAGTTGAACATCTACTCGATTTACTGTTTGCACGCAAGCATACTTCACTGGGGTTGTGTTTTAAACGGCTTTAGTTGAAATTTACTCGACCCACTTTAACTTAGTGACTTTTCATGAAATCCTGAAAGTAGTGTTCAGAATAATTAAGAATATTGTAGTCACGTATATGTTTCTCCATATGGAAATTTAAGATTATCTTTAACAAGCAGCAAACACTACTATGAACCACATTTTTTTAAATAAAACTAGAAATATTGTGGCATGCTTTTAAACCTTTACAAATTTATTAATTTAATATATATAATATATATACTGTTATATTAATTTTTAACTACTCAGACTTAAGTTATTGGTGCATATATTTGTAGATCTTGGGAGATCAGGTAGGTCTGAGGAGGCTCTTTGAACTTATATTTTGTTTGTAGAAGTAATGTCACATTAAATAATGCCTGCGCTGCTCTTTTAGAAATCTAATTTTATGAAAGTGCTTACGTACAATATTTGTCGCTATTGTTTCAGTTGGTGACAACAACATAACATAAATGTGATTCGCTTGAAATAATATTTTCCGTGTAGAAATCACGTAGATATTAGTGTATTTTATGTGTAACTAGCAGACCCGCCGCTTTGCTCGCGAGTATTATTCACAACTGATAATATTTACTTTAATTGAAAAACCTCTTTGTACAACAGATTGTTACTTCAGTCATCAAGTGTTAGAATGACAAAGCTACTAATTGAGCTAACTCTACAGCAAGATACGTAGCTATAGACCTAGTTATCCACGCGAAAAGCAGTCTTAAGTTTGTCCCTGCCACTAACAACGACTTAACCTAGGCCTTATTTCCAGCACTGCAAAGTTGACGTTGTGAGGTAGTTATAGACTCTTAAATATAAGAAGTTGATCGAATGAAAAACGTGATTTACCCGCCCTGTGCACAACCATTGGTAACGGTGCCTATCATTACATATTTTCTAAATAGTCACTTCGAAGTTTAATGCCATTAGAAAGTTTTGGTGGAAAAAGGTTTCGTGATAACGTATTTGGTACCCCAACCTTGAGATTAGTGAGATGATATGTGTGAACTGATGTTGTCGAGGAACCTAAGAGGAAAGTGAACATCATAATACATTTTACCCCTTTTGAATGACTTCATACAAATTCCACTAATTCGATCTGCCCTGCAGTTTTTGTGTGTGAGAATTAAATGTTCGCACGCAGTTTAAACGAAATTAGAGTTCAGAATCTCCCGAAACGTAGGCCGGAACTATTAACAACTGCGTCACAGAACTTGAAAGTTTACAAACTTAGTTTTATTCTTAATAATCATGTTATCTTACAAAATAACAACATTTATATATAATTTTTTTAAATACTTACGTAAGCATCTCTCTGACGCGAACAGCGCCTCAATATCTCTACTGGTTAGATAGACATCATGGGTTGATGGAAAACAAATTTCGTGGTTTTTCACCATCGTGGGTTTCGAATTTCAAAATATTTTAATTTCACATCTTATACATTTGTATAAGTATCCAATCGAAATGCAAATCACGACGCTAGCCCGTTCAGTCGAATCAAAATCGATTATTCCTTAAAATAAAAAATAAAAAAATTACCACTGCACAGTACTGAGATTTCGAATTTCGGAAAATCTTAAAACGGCTTAGCGATCATTTCTGTAATCATCATCCGGAAGCAAAAATTAACTGTATATCTCGACGGGTTCGACAGATGTCGAGGATTTATCTCAAACACATTCAAGGTCTTTTCACCACATAAGAGAGTGAATTTCGAAAAACCCTTAAATCACATTTTAGACTACTTTACTGGCGTCTCTTGAACGTGAAAAACACGACAATAGCCCACTGGGTTCAAGATATATCGACGATTAATTGAAAACACTTTTTACTATGTTTCACCCCTTTTCACCTCCATAGGCAGCGAATTTCGAAAATTTCTGAAATTACTTTTCAGGTAATTGAGTAAGCATCAATCTTAAACAAAAATCATGTTGCTATATAAAAATCAATGTGATCGATATATCGACTGTGAATCTAAAACGCATTTTACCCCTTTTTTAACCTCTTTAGGGTCGAATACGGAAAATGTATTTTAATGGTTCTTGGGATATTTACAAAAGCATCAATTTAAAGCAAAGAGCACTTCGATATATCGATTGGTTCGATAGATAAGGAGGGATAATCTAAAACGCATTTCACGTATTTTCACCCCCTTAATTAAAGAATTTAGTAACGTCTTGGTGTCCTGTCATAGGCATTTGTATACATAACCAATTAAAGTAAAAATCATGACGATACCCAATTGTTTCAAAGATATAGACGATTCATAAGAATCACATTTTGCACCTTTCTACTGCTGTGCACGTACTAATTGTCGCGAATGGAAGGCCAGTGAACTTACTAGACACGGAGATGCGATGTACGTGTCGGTAAAGTTGTAAACAACGTTCCTCAGCACCCGGACCGCCGCCGAGTCATCGAGTAGTTAGGTTCCCAGGAATCCAATTTGTCTGGCGCGCGTGGGGATGGGCCGCGCGCTAGCCCCGAGTCGAAGTAAACAAACGTGTAATGTAATTTCCTTTCCCGGAGCTGTAATCTGGCGTAAAGGAAGGTTGGGAATGTTGCGAGGGTGAAGCAGGAGGGTTGAGCGGGTTACCGTACACTAGCGAGCTGCTTGACAACAGAAGCTACTCCCTGAACACTCCGACTACAAGGAGAGGTCTGGATTTAATCGATGCCAACGGACAATCCGGCGACATTGTGCTTTGTCGGCTCTCGTGACTTTTGGTAATGATTTTGAAGGATTCTTGCAGTGAACGTAAATAATTCCGTGGAATATTGTGGACATACAGAGCTATGCAGTTGCTGAAAATGAAGAATGACACAAGAAAAACAATAAAGTTGTAGTCAAGAATTATAAAACATAGAAAATTAGTGTAAAAAATAAGTCGCAACACAAAAATTTTAACGAAAAAGAGGAAAATATAAAACTCAAGAAACTGCAATGCAGCCGGCCGAGACAGTAAAAAAACGCGTATATTTTTATGACGTTATCGTACCAACATACCAAGCGTGTATTATTGTTAATATTTAGGGGAAAACTAATAGAAATTTCCTTAAAAATTTTTAATAATTGTCATTTCTAACTGAAATATAAAACTGTTATTTTCTTCACTACACGGAATCTTCATGAAACAATTTGTATACGTATGGTCAGAGTTACTAAGCATGAATTCCTAGCAAAATTAAAGAGGACGCGAAGACAAATCGTAAGTTTCATTTTACGATAAAAAAAAAAATCACTGATTAAAACCCCACCCAAAATGTGTTCTTAATTCGTGCCTTTTTTTTTTTTTTATCTCACTCGCACTCAGAGCAGGAAATCAGGGTTAACACATTATCAGATATTCACAGTTCACCATGCAAGACTTGTTGAAAATCCACGGCTCATATGTGAAAATATGTATCTTAATGGTTGTTTTTAGAACGAATATGTTGCTCATCTGAAACTGTTGTCAGATCTGTGACTACCGGAATAATTTATCAACTCTTTGTAATTTTTATATATTAAATCATAATACAAAGGCATGAATAAAATCGTAGGTACTTACATCAGAAACTATATTTTCAGTAGTGCTGTGTACCGCGGGAGATGGTGTTTTATTTAAAATGTAAATAATTACTTAAGAAGAAATATAAGTTACCAAGAACGAAAAAAAAAAAAATAATAATTTCCTTAAAATTTATGAACTGTCATGTTTTGCCGACAGTGGCAACAAATTAATGGACCTATTGTAAGAGAAAATTTACCCAAACGTTTTTTTTTATACTTATTCATATTTTAAGACGCCATAAACATGCAGTCAGTTGATCAGATATGAAACTAAGTAAGTTAACAAGAAAAAAACTCTTTTAACGCTCCTCCGATATTTCCATATATTAGCTTACGAACTAATTGGACTCCCATTATGTGTTGTGTAAGCTAGATACTAACTCTATGAGGCCATCTGAAGGAACATAAATTTCACTCGATGGGCGGGCGTTTCTCTGAATATAACCGTGCGCCAGGACTCGAGAGAACTAGTTTAAGAACCCTACGTAGCGGGCGCTAGATGCCGCGTCTAGGTAAGGCCATAAGATCTAGACTGGCTCGTGCGTCAACATGGGTAACGACTCTATGCGCAGGGCATGGAAACTGCGTGCAGTGTTTTGGTTGTTGGCCTTCTTCCATTAGACTGAAAGCGGTGACACTACTTTGTTATTTACAAAAAAGTGTGTAGTAAAGTCCAGCGCTTGCTTCTATTCTTTTATTTTACAATTCCGGTTGGAATTTTTTACGCGACTCTAGTCTGAAAAATCAGTTTTTTTGCCATTTTCAGGTGTCCCGAAACCATGTTTCTAAGCATGGCATTTAGACAACTAAAATAGACAAGCGGTTCATCAGGGGGAAGTTCACGCAACATTTTAATTATTTAAATAATTTTTGTATTCGTACGAGATATTATTTATTTTGTAGACGTATATTGGGACTATTTTATACAGTAACGTAAAATTTCTAGCATTCATAGATTCTGTATAATGGTATGTCAGAGCCAAAATTTGTATAAAACGGTTTTATACAAGAAAGGGAAACCAATTCACTTACAGTAATGAGACTATTCTTTTATTGACGAAACTATTTAACGCGCATTATATTTGTTTATATACGAAAAGAACACATACTTCAAACTATGACGATATAGTTTTAAAAATTCAGTTCGTAAATTAGAAACATCATTTTCGGGCCTCTCGAAATGGCCAAAACCGTCTTTTCCAGACTGCTGTATCCGGAAATGTAAGAACCGGATTCGAAAACACAACCATAGAAACAAGCGTTTGACTTTGAACTACGCTGTCCACAAACAAATTAATGTGGTCACCGCTTGAAGTCCAATAGAAAAAAAGATATAAATAAAGCACTGAATACCAGCTGAGTCGCTTGCGCGGAGAGGCGATAATGCATTACATACATCGGCCAACGTCAACCTTACCACTCCTGCCTCACACACACACACACACCCCATCTAGGGAGGCCCCTTAAGAGTGCGTAGTAGATTAATGAACGCTGAAAACGTCAATTGATATCTACGCTTTTTTCGAAGCCAATGTGGATAAAATACTCAATGATAATCCTAGATGATGGTAATTGCCAAATTTATGAGTTAATATTTATCCAGAATTACTAATTCGTTATGCGTGATCTCTTGCGCTGCAGTTAAATGCACGAGGTTCCGGCGTCAGAAATTGTGCCTCAGAAGTTCGTAACACCAGAAACAATACTGTTTGAAACGTTGGCTAAAACTATTGTCTAGGATTGCTACTGTTTAATTTTCGCAAATTGGTTTTAGAGAAACCTACAGTTATAGATTAATGCTTTTAGCGTTGAACTTTATACCTGTGCCCTCTTAAACGCTATTCAGCGTCGGCTCTGCGTGTTGTGTGAGAGTGTGTGTGTGTTGGTGTTGTGTGTGTGTGTCTTCCAACACGTAGAGGCGGTTGTCAGAGGGAGACTGTCACTACACGAGCCTGGTGTTTGTACCTCTCAAAACAATTATACTCCTCTGACACAGGCGATTGTTCGGTCTCTGGACGCTATATGGGCCTTCCCTGTCCTTCACTACTCTCCTCGCCTACACTTCAACAAGGACCACACTCGGGATGTTGTGACGCGAGCTATGTTGGAGTCATCCTCGCTGTGCTCTCTGCTTCGCAGTCTGGTTGGGCCTCGTTTGTTTCCGACATTAAACTCTCACCCTCTTTTCCTTGTTCTTCTGTCTTGTTTCTCTCTTTCTTTTATTTTCTCCGGTCGCGTCGTTGTTCGCTCTTCTCCACAGGGCTTAAAAGGATGGCTCGTTACTTCTCCCAGCGCGAGTATTCAGAAGTGCCCCCTCCTTCCACCTACTTCGAGGATCGCTGGAGTGTCCTTTTATTGTACGACGATACTGCGCCGCGCCACGACATGCACGAACCAATCGTAGATCGCGCTGGATCGGAATTACGCTCTCCCCAGGGTCGTGAGGGCTCTAATATCGTCTTAGAAATCACGTTGGCTGTGTTGATATGTGTACAGGACGTTCACTCTAAAGTTAGCTCTTCTCAAGATCATCTCGATAAGAATAATAACCATAAAATAAGTATTTTATAGTCGTTAAATTACGGCTGCCTTTCAATCCGTAAACCCGGATTTGTTACGTTGACATAACCAGGTGCAGAAAATACAAACTGACGGCAAGGAAATGGTACCAGAACATCGAAATGGTCGTTTTATAGTAAAATTACCTAACACTCGTAAATTTCGCGACTATTATGTATGTTTGGTATGGTATAGTACAACATTCACGGTCTCTCTAGTAGTCGAATGATGACAATGAACGATGAATGATAATGTCAAATTAACGGTATAAATAACGTTTTGTTAGTCAGTCAGACTTGTGAATTATTTTTTCTGGATTGAACTCTGACAATTTTAAAATTGACGTAATCTAACCTAACCCACGCTCAGGCAAAAAAGAAAAAAAAATAGGCTGTACTATCTTTTTACGAAATTGATTACTTTATTGCCTATTTTTACAACGCATTTAATGTAAAATGTACGTTTAACCTACGCAGTTCAAATTAAATAACACGCTATCTTTTAGTGTGTTTTGTACATAAGTAGGCATTCTTCATGACTTATTTCGTTGAATTTATGTGCTGAAATCATAGCATTGATTCAAACTTATACATACGACGTGACACGCTGTAGGTATGAAATTCACACGTTGACATAACAGGATTTTATTTTACATGCGCTTTAAAATCATTCAGCTAACTTTTTTTATGCTTCTTTCACAGCAAGGTGTTTTCTGAGAATGGCCGGAGGAAAACACAGAGTTTTCAATGTAACAAATTGTTGCAAATGGTTTTTCATTTGGCACTTGAGTTTGAGATTTATGAATAACTAGCAGTGCGCCCGCGGCTTTGCTCCCGTGTGTTAAGCATAGCAGAAAATATTTACTTTACTTGAAAACAAGTTTGTACACCAGATTGGTAGTTTAGTCATCAAGAGGTATAATGTTCAAGCTGCTAGTCGAGTCTACTCTGCAGCAAGATAAGTAGCTATAGCTGTCGAAGGGTAAAGCAGTCTTAAGTTTGTCCCTGCCACTAACAACGACTTCAGCTAGGCTATATTTATAGTCACAGCAAAGTCGACGTTGTGGGGTAATTACAGACTCTCAATGTAAAACTGTAATCGAATAAAATACGTAGTTTACGTGGTATGAAGACTGATTTCCCCCGAGCACAATCATTGGTGACTGTGCCCCCAGTAACATACTTGTTTTTCAAAACCTTCACTTTGAAGATATGTGCCATTAGGCAGTTTTGGCGGGATAACGTTTCGCAGAAATATAAGCGTATTCGGTGATCCAACCTTGAGGTTAGTGAGATGGTATATGTGGGCTGACGCTGTTGAGGGGCATTAGCGGATAGTGGACTGCATAATCCATTTTTACCACTTTTGAACGACTTCGTCTAAATTGCACCAACTTCATCTGCCTTGCAATTTTTGTGTGTCAGAACTGCACATTTGCACAACCTTTAACAAAATTTGAGCCAAGAACCTCAGGAACAATGGACCAGGAGCTACAAACAGCTGCTCCACATAACGTCACAATTATTCATGAAAGCTAATTTAAAAAATAAAATATTAATTTCCTAGTGTCATAGATGTTGTACAACACGTCTCGGTAGAACTCTAGAACGAAACTCCTGTATATTTATTTCTTCGCTTGTCTTACTTGCTTTTCGGATCGTATGCTTTGTACGTTTACAAACTATGTTTTCATCTAATAATTAATCTTATAAAATAACAAACTTTTATAATTTTTTAGGTACTTACGTAAGCATCATTCTTACGCGAACAACACCTCAGTATTTCTGTACAGTACTGAGAGTTAGAGTTTAAAAAAATCTTAAAACCTTTTTGCGGCCACTTACCAAATCTCCATCCTGAAGCAAAGATAAACTGAATATCTCGATGTGTTCGATATATATATATATATATATACACGATATTTGTTTAAAACACATTCCAAGTCTTTTCACCTCCTAAAAGACTGAATTTCGAAAAACTATTTAAATAAATGTTATACTACTTTACTGGTGTCTCTTGGACGTGAAAAACACAATAGTCCGCCAGGTTCAGTTTGTATATCGACGATTAATTGAAAACACTTTTCATCACTTTTCACCTCCTTAGGTAAGGAATTTCGAAAATTCGTGAATTACTTTTCAGGTGTTTGAGTAAGCATTAATCTTAAACAAAAATTACGTCGGTATATAAAAGATAAATAAGGTATCGATTGTGAATAGATTGACAGAATTCCTCTGGGATTGCTTTTTTCTCTGTTTCTGTATGTGTTTTATGTCTTTTTGTTATTTTTGTACTTTGGCATTCAACACAGGTGTTATCAGCAAAACATGAGCAATGACGTATGTCCAAAAACCAGTAAATTCTAAATAATTTTGGTCGAGGAATAGCGGACGCTGAATGAAGCTTAAAATTTTAGTAATCACTACACAACCTTAAGGGCGCGCTCGACCGCAGTTTTCATTACAATTTTTTTTATTTGTACCAGATATTTTTTTCTTATTTTAAACATAAAATGTGACTAAATTTGGGCTCTTATGAAATTTTTTATCTCTCACAGTTTTCGCGTAATGGCTTGATAAAGTCATATTTTGCATGTTTCCGTTTTAAGGACTACACTAAAACCAGCGGATATACCAAACTAAAAAAAAAATCACAGTGGATAAAGACATTGCATGGTACAATGTCATGTTCATAAAATAAAAAATAAAAATTATTTGTATTAAAAAAATGCTGAAACTGGAAATAAAAATTTTAAAAATTCAATAATTTTTTTTAAAAACACAAATAATTTTTATTCTTTATATTTATGAGCATGACATTGTAGCCTGCAATGTCTTTATCCACTGTGATTTTTTTTTTTTAGTTTGATATATCAGTTGGTTTTGGTGTAGTCCTTAAAACGGAAACATGCAAAATATGACTTGAACAAGCCATTACGCGAAAACTATGAGAGATAAAAAAATTTCGTAAGGGCCAAATGCTAAGTCTGTCCCCGACGAAACAATATATAGATTGTTTTATTGATGTTACAGTAGATTACTCTTTTTGTCCAGTAACAAAAAAAAATTATGTTAAGCTGTATTATAACGTACTAGTATAATTAAATATGAGAGATTTGACTATATCAACGTGACTGAAGCTTACAAAAGACAATGACATTACTTACCTGTTTACGCCGTACAGCTGTTTAAAATAAACATTTACGCGCTGGTTCTCTGCAGTCAACTTAAAGCTGCCAATATTAATATGTATCTTACATAATTCACAGTAATGTGCAGCCACGCCATTTACAGTCCGGCATTATTTTTCCTGCAGCGCAAAATATTCCATGCCATCAACAAGGTCTGTTCTCATTTCCCGTGGGTTGCTAAGAGACTGCTGCTAAAATGTACTTTCTCTCTCTTCCTTCCGTTTTCAATCTGGAGGATCGATTCCGATTGGCACGGAATATTGTCGAATCTAAGAGCTATAAACTAGATACATTGCCAAGAATTGTGCTAGTTTCCATGGGTTTTCTTCTCCCATTCTTCCATGCGTTACTTTGTTTTTGTAATCTTGCTAGAATAGGTTGCTTTATTCTATTTGTTACCTACAAAAATACACCGTTTAAAGTAACTACTCGAGAGGCATATTATATTGCTTAGAACCAAGCGAGGTTACTACGGGGTACCGGGTTCGATTCCCAGTTGATTCGCAGCTGTTTTTGCATGCGGGAAACGTGGCGTAGAAGTATGTTTGTCGGTGGGTTTTATCGGGTTGCTCCGGTTTCCTGTAGCTCTTATGAAACTGCTGGCACTTTCTCACCTTACTTCATACTCACCCTCGGGTTGTGACTGAGCAAATTCACTCCGCACATACTTACCTTAAAGCAAGGCGGCACAGCGGTAACATTACTGGACTCGGGTTCGGAAGGACACGCGTTAGATTCCTTGTGCACCCGGCCCGATTTCCGTTTTCAGTGGATAAATTCTAGGATAGTTCCTTAAGGGCACGGTTCACCTCAGTTTTCAACGTCTTTTTTAATTTTATATGTCTACAAGATTTTTTTTCTTATTTTAGACATAAATTGTAATTAAATCTTCCTCTTAGGAAATTTGTGTATCTCTCATAGTTTTGGCGTAATGAGTTGTAAACGTCAAAATTTGCATTACAAACCGAAAAAAATTACAGTGTATAATAATGTTATAGGCTATGATTTGACATACATAAAAACAAATAAAATTAAAATATATTTGTATTTAACAAAAAAACAGCATTTTAAAATGAAAATTTTAAAAATTTATACATTTTTTAAAATACAAAAATATAAATGTGTTGAATTTTATGTGTTTCAAATCATAAGCTATAACATTGTTATACACTGTGAATTTTTTCGGTTTGGTATGTCAGTTGGTTTTAGTGGCGTACTTAAAACCGTAAAGTGCAAATTTTGACGTTTACGACTCATTACGCCAAAACTATGAGAGATACACAAATTTCTTAAGAGTAAGATTTAGTCACAATTTTTGTTTAAAATAAGAAAAGAAATACATATCTGGTACACATATAAAAATAAAAACAAACTTTGAAAACTGAGCTGAACCGTGCCCTTAAGTGTGCATGGTAGATAATTAAACGCTGAAAACATAAATTTATTTCCATGCTTTTTTCGAAGCCAATATGGATAAAATAATCAATGACAATCCTAGGTATTGGTATTTTCCAACTTTATGAGTAAATATTTATCCAAAATTACTAATTCGTTACGCGTGATCTCTTGCGCTGCAGTTAAGTTTACGAGGTTCCGGCGTCAGAGATTGTGCCACAGAAGTTCGTAATACTGGCAACTATTTTGTTTAAAACGTTGGCTAAAACTATTGTCTAGGATTGCTATTGTTTAATTTTGGCAAATTGGCTTCAAGAAACGTACAGTGATAGATTTATGCTTTTAGCGTTGAACTATGTACCACGCCCTCTTTTAAGAACTAATATTTTTACTGTTTTACTGTTGGAAACAGTAACATGGATAATTCATAATTCACTTACTTAATGTTTTACAGTGTTTTCATATTCATGTACAAAGATGGAAACATTTTGTTTGTGAATTTTACCTTTTGACTGCCGCAACATTATATATATATATATTATAAATAAATAAATATATATATATATATATATATATATATATATATATATATATATATATATATATATATAATATTTACACGGTGTGACGTAACGAATTTGTGACTTTTGAGTATTCTAATACAATACAACCATTTAGTAAGTGGTTTTGCCAAGATTAATTTGGTAAATGAGCGAGAAGTGATGTACTATTTTATGCGCCACTTACAAGAAATTTTACATTTTTTTTTTTTTTAGATCCGTAGATTGCTTTTCTAGATACTTCTGAGCAACAGGAACATCTTCACGCGTGTCTATATTTCGTAAAGTGTTGTCCTACCAGATTTATTCTACGATTTACACCACCTTCCATTTTTGTTTCGAAAATAACCATTGGTGTTGTCTGCCACAGGTCTTACTGCTGGTAGGTACAGAAATATTTCGTATAGTTTTCCATTACGGATGGTTATTTAAAGGCCCCTATAGGTAGGCGTGTTTGTGTGCGTGAGGTATAAAATTTTTCGAGTAGTAATGATGGCGCTGACCGGCGTACGTAACACATTTCATCGCTAGAGCAAACAATTTTCGGTGAAAATAATTCTGCAACAGTTTGTTTCAACGCCTTATGTGCACATCTGCAGCTCTGCTTTGTTCAGTGATTGGCTGTTTGTAACTCTCAGCGTCTAGGGTTCTATCCGCAAATCACAGATGAGTGGGGTCGCAGCAACCTTGTTCCTGTTGGCACAGTCAGATGAGCCACGTCTGTGCAATAATGCATTCTGCCAATAACCATTAAGCAAAGCAGCAGATGTGCACGTTAGGCATTAAAAAAACTGTTTCAGAATTTTTTCACCAAATATCGTGGGCTTAAATTATTGCCTCTCAGTGCAAGCTACTTGGCTGGCGTGCAAGTACTTAACTATTATGCTTTTTCTTCTGGAACTTTAACTGGTGATTAAATTATAAATGTTTGTAGGATGCATTGTTTAAAGTATAATGCTCATTCTAATGTTAAGGTTCCCGAATCCGGTCGTTATTTATCCAGAAACGGCATTCTGGAAAATCAATTTTTGGCATTTTGGCCATTTTAAGGGGTTCGAAAATTATGTTTCTAATTAACGTGCCGAATTTTTAACATATAATGACATAGTTTGAAGTATGAGTTCTTTTTCGTATGTACATAATGCTTGCTTGAATAGTTCAGTCAATAAAAGGACAGTCGTAACTCGCTGCAACGAATTTGAAGCGCACAGATAGAGAGGTCCCTTGAGGGGGGGTCAGTATCTCCCGTATTTGAATTCTTCAATTTTCGCTGTAAGTTCCATACAACGAGATTTATTAAAATTTCTCGTCTGGCACGGCAAAGATATGATGGTTCTTCTGGAGTTGAAGTTTTACCAAATTATCACACCTTCACTACCTTTCTTAGTTTTTTTGCTAGTAACTTTCCTGAGGCAGAAATTCATTATTTTTATATGGATGGTCACATGCACAGTACAATAAATACATTCATGAAACTTTGAAAGAAAATTTTCGTCGTCAGTTACTATTTGGATACATGTCCGTTATTTCTCCACGAAAATCCCTTCTTTCTTTCTTTAATGTGAGAGTACGTTTAAAATGTAGCAAAATACAGTGTATTTAATTGCCTTAAGTTTTTGTTTCAAAAATTTGTCAATTAAGTCCTTAAACTTTGGAATATAGTATTTAGTTGTCACCATAGTTTCAGATCGATTTGTAGTTTAGTTTTTCCTGTAATTGCTATACTAAAACGTCAAAATTGTGATTTTGACAAGTATATTATACAAGAATGTGCAACCAAAATAAGTTTCACTTCCTGAAAATTGTACCATTTCTGGTGTTTCCATATCAACCATAATTAGAGACACTGAAAAATCGCGAAAATATTTAACATAGCCTTCAATAAACTATAGTACCTCAATTGTGACACGTGTGAACAGTTTTCTGGCAAATCACACACGTCCTGTGTTAAAACTTTACAGTTATAATTGGGTCTGTTGAAGAGGGACACAGTGCTTCATATAAACGCTAGCCAATATAGGCACAAAACCTTCAGTGTTATACATAGTATGTTGGAGCCTAGCAAACAATCAACTTTTCCCGCGATACACCAGTGTCTCTAACCATAATGCCTTGAAAATAGGAAATATTGAGCTGGAAAGTATCCAGCGTCCTTATTAAATGCTGTAATGGACAGAGAATTACGCTAAATGTTAACATATGGGAAGGCAGTTTATGTAGAGGCACAAGGTCGGCTGCTGTATTCTGAGTTGATTGTAGGAAGCCGGATACCTTCTTGAAATATATGATAGAAAAATACGTTTAAAAAAAAAGGTTGCAGAATTTATGTTGCCAGTCATGTCGCGCAGTAAATATTTTTCTAACAGTTTAAAGAATATTTCGTCTCAATAGACTTGACATGAATGACACGCCCAAATTCAGATCGGATGTACTGTAATTACTGTTATTTATTGTGTCTTGCACCAGACCGCGTTAGATTAAAACTGACTATCCAATTGTTTTATTTGTGTCTGAAATCACATTTCATTCTATATTTTTAGTGGATGAGGTGAGGTGAGAGTGGCCCTTAAACAATAAGGTCTTGAGAGCCGATGAGGGTGAAGTGAGATGAAGAGACGACATAACAGCCATGGCCAAGGCGGGGTTCGAACCCAAGACTTTCACACCGTAGACCGGCGCTTAATCGACTGCGCTATAGAGGCCGGCTTTATGGACGTAATTGTACCTAACTTGTATTGTGATTAAAAATAATAATTTAATTAACGAAACAACCCTATCGTAGGCAGGTCAAGTATAAGTCAGATTTAAGTATCAAAACAAGCAGGGATACAGGAAAACGAAAATTCGTATATTATGTACAAGATACAAGACATAAAATATCTGTTATACGTGTAAGTTATTTAATTGTTTAATTTTATTAACTAGGAGTAGTTAAGGGGCTTCTGTACCGCTTGTCAGAACTTGGAAAACAACTACTTCTTCTCAATCATCTTAAAAACGAACTATTCAAGATATAGCAAAATTCTTTTTTACGTTAAGGGAAAAAATATGGTTTGTTGTACGTAATGATTTGAATTTCACATGTCGCCATGTCAAATACCTTAAAAAAAATGTTCAAAAGACTATATT
>PNEQ01066064.1:0-28871 GCA_003012365.1 Medauroidea extradentata | reverse complement strand
TAAATAAACAAGCGGGGCCGGTCTTGCCGCTTGTTGATTTCGTAAACAAAGTAAAAAGGCCTAACGAAATTCTGTTCAACATCAATTAAAAACACCTCAATTTTTTTTTAGATTTGTTTCGTGTATAGCCCCACCCCTCAATCGAAACGTAAATTTTAGGTTAAAAATGGGTGGGGCTATACACGAGTAAATACGGTAAATGTCCCAGCGAGACGTATGTCGTCATTACTAAGCTTCTTAGGTTTCTATCTTCGGTATTAATAAAAGTAAAGGCACAACGGATCACTCTCAGTTTATAAAGTTGAAACTACGTTTTTTTCTTTGAAAAAAATTTTTGAAGTTATGTTCTTAGTGTCTTATGAAGGGAGGAAGTGTATTGCAGTATGTTCGGTTTCACAGAGTTCCCACTGTACTTTTGCCTTGTTTTATTGCTTCTGTGTTTGTATTCCTGGGATGTTTACCACTGCCTGGTCTGATATATATGTATACAGTATCACTTTTGCTTTATTAGGTAAGCATTTCATAATCGCTCATCAGTTTATAGGTATTGTAGTGTTAATAGAACATTGTGGAATGTTTTTATGACGGTGATGCGTAGTGCTTTCAACTGGTTGTTATGACCATTTGCAGCAGCTCGGTGAACCAGCACGTCAGCATCTTCTCGCTGGAAGGTGTACTGCTCAACACCATTAAGTACCACGAGGGCTTCATGGGGTCGCGCATAGGTACGGTGAGCTGCTTGGCGTTCCACCCGCACCGCGTCTGCCTGGCAGCAGGCAGTGTAGACAACTCCCTCAGCGTGTACTCCGTCGACCCCAAGAGATGACACTCGTACCACTAGCACCGCGCCGGCTTCTCCCTGCGCCCACATAGTCACTATCATAGGTCTAGTAACACGACGCTATGTCGCTCACTAACTTTCACACACTTGGTTCGCTCTGCTTCTGCGTCTGCTGAGTGTAGCCATCTCCCGCCCGTGGTCGCCTAGTGAGAACCAAACGAACACTTTACGTTCAGCAGCTTGAGGTTTTCTTATGAAATCTGTTCATAGCAGAAGTCCTCGCGCTAGCACAAGAATGGTGATATAGCTTGTCACACAATGTTCTGTTTTACACAAAAGTGCTGAACTTAATCCCATCATCTTCAGCTACAAATAACACTTAAAACTATACTTATACATTTTTAAAAACTTACACGCCTATTATAAAATTTTTTTGTGCCTCTCAAATGTACTGAAAAAGGCCTTTATCTTGAAAAATACTAAGCTGATTTCTAAAACCGAAACAAATGTTTGTTTGACTTTACGCTGTATTTCCCACAAATAAAATTGGTAAAGCCTTTGAAGTCATACATGGGGGGGAGGGTAACGACAACTTAAATACTGTGAGTCATCTTAGTGCTCTCCATAAACAAACAGCAGTTTTATTCTTTACATGTGCGCTACGCTTGCGTGTATCCCTAAGAAGATAGAAAATATATGTCTGGGGGACTAAGTAACAATGAGAGTGAAATGGCAGCTTAAATAAAACTGTGTTCATTATTAAGTGTCTATGCCTAGGCCCTGTGAGCTCCTCAGTTAAATGATAGGTAGTACTTTATTAGAAAATAATTACTCTCGTTTGTTGTGCTATGTACAGTATATATAGGTTATGTATAATGTAGATGACAGCTGTGGTTTTAATCACGGATGTTTGTTCACTGTTATCTGGGACACTTTTGAAATCAGCAATGGAAAAATGTTTTGGATTTTTAGCTGCTCTACTTAGTAATGCAGGCACAGTATTGCTGAACAGAAAATTTCCCATACATAATTTAATTTTATGTAACTGTCTTGATTAGTTGCAGTGGGGAATAATTATGATATTAATTACATGCAGTACATATATGTATTGTTTACATAAGATATATCTTGTACATTTTTACAGCAATGTTGGTGAGGTAGGCCTATTTGGCAATATGTTACTTACTTAAATTTGTAATTTAAATAAACAGTAACTAACAATTTATTTGGTGGCACTTGGAACAGTTTATAGAACACACAAGGGCAAGAATGGGCAATACAGTAAACCCTCGTTTTATCGGACCTCCATTCAGCGGACTTCGTATTTAACGGACAAAATCTGGCGATACAAAATTATTCCACCGTCAGGTCTGCTTGTCACATGCACCATAAGACCTACCTGGTTTTTGTGCTTTGGTGAGTGATATCAGGCGCGCACATGGATAGCCATGTAAGAAGGTAGGCAGAGCTATTTTCAATCGCGCATCGGGGTATGTGCCGTGTCCGGGCAAGAATGATTGTCTACCTGAATTTTTTACAAAACTGTAAGATTAACAGCGCAAGACCTACCTGGTTATTGTGCTTTGGTAAGTGACATCAGGCGCACGCACACATAGCCGCGCAAGAGGGTAAGCAGAGCTAGTCGCTCATCGGTGTTTTGACGTGTCAGGACAAGAACGATTCACATGTCTACTTGAATTTTTTACGCAGTTGATGTACGTGCGTGATAAAGATTATGCGTTTTTTTTTTTTATATAGATGAAATAATGGCATCTGCAACAGGACAGAAAAGAAATTGAGTAACTTTGACCTCAAGCAAAAAATTTGAACTAATATAAAAGTTAAGAGGCCGATGTTTCAGTAGCAAAGTTGTGTGACGATTATGGTGTCAAGAAACAAACAGAGTTGGACATTCATAAAGCAAAGACTAGTTAAAGAGTTATGTGTTGAAATATGATGTTGAACAAAAAAATCGGCACTGTTGGACCCAGAAAACACGTGAAACTTGCTACCGCATCTTCACACGAAGCAATGTATGTTCAACAACCCTCGTGTGGTGTAAATGTGCGAGGTGTAGAGATTAAATCTGCTGCCGACAAACTAGCGCAACACATACCTTTCTCACATTCAGCATTTCTGTCCCTTGCCCTTCAGAAATTCTCAAGGACAGTGGCTAGATTATTATGTAACAGACACAATATACTGCGTCGTGATGCAAACAACTGTAGTTTAAATGGAAATTTTTTTTTGTTATATTTTTAGTTGTTATATTTTTAGTAAATAAACACTTTACTGTGAAATACAAAACAGTAACTCAAGTTCACATGTCACATGTCACCACGCAACGTAACATGAAACCAAGCTGATAGCAAGCTGCCTCCTGTCCCTCTCCTTCTACTCTTCCCCTGCCCTCCTCCCTTGGGTAACTCAGTGAGCGGACGAAGGCATGTGCTTATCTTTCTATTCCCGCCAGTCAGCACAAACCTTCCCCTTCGCCACTCTTCCAGCGATTTACAACAACAAACACATTGCATTACTACTCGTATCACACTGCTATAAATCTATAGGCTTTTTGTCTGTTTTCGTGTGCCGATTTTGGTACTTCGCGATTTACCGGACATCTGATTTACCGGACTATACCTCCCCCTAAATAATCCAGTAAAACGAGGGTTTAGTGTACTGTAAAATGTTAGGGGTTTTTTTTTTTTTTTTTTTTTTTTTTTTTTTTTTTTTTTTTTTTTTTTTTTTTTTTTTTTTTTTTTTTTTTTTTTTTTTTTTTTTTTTTTTTTTTTTACAGTTCTATAACTTTTTTTTTTTTAAGTTTTAAACAGTTTTGTTACTTTCTTTTTTCTCCCTTCCTTTCAAGTTCCCTTCTTTCCGTTCATGAACTTAAGTGAATTTTGGAACAATAATTATGTAATTTTTGAGTTCTTAGATGTGCCTCATTCCAAATGTGGTAAGATGCTATGTTAGACATTCACTGAGCATTTAACCAGTTTCACTTGTTAGACTGTACCTTGTCTCATACAGTACGTAGTCACTGGCTGTCTTCCCTCCCCCCTCCCTCCCCCTTCAGTGGCAGAAGCTACATGGATGCCAGAAAGTCTCTATTGTGGTGTGTTGGTACAGTAGGATGCTGCCATAGTGTCTGTCTTCATACCTGCCGAGTCTCAAAATGTGCCCATCTTGTGTAAGTGGTGGATCTGTTGTAAACACTTGTGCCTTGCTAGGTAATACCGGTATAGGAGCAAAGATGCTTGCCACAGAGTTGTAAAGAGGTTGGCGAGCTGTGAGGGTGTAAGGTAACAAAAAATGTAGGTCTCAGTTAAGGCATTCAGTCACCTACTTGGGTCTTAAATTGTATTGCTGCATTTGAAAAAAGTGTTTATATATATATATATATATATATATATTTATATATATATAAACACAGTATATATTTAGCTGCGATATTCTACTATAGTTGAACATACAAAATATTGCTTAACTGCTACATTCGACTTTAGTCGAACACCGAATTAGACTCTATAAACACTATGTATGTGGTTTCTCGCTCGCTTAAAATTAATAAAAAATAAATGATTTACAAAAAAACTGATTTTTAAAATTTTTTTTTTTCTCTTTCTTGGCATAATTAAAATTTTTTACCCTGCAGCGAACGAGTTAAAAGAACAAGTAGTCTTATGCATGTAAATAATATTTCGAATCACTCTTAAAATTGTTAACGAAAGTTTTTTTCGCTTGATTGTGTCTCCAAATGTAATAAGTTGATACAAACCAAGCCATGGTAAGTGTGTTGAATGTGACTTTGCCGTGTCTTGCCTAGTAATGTAGGGGTCACCATGTTCAGACGAACTGCAGGCAAGAAGCACACCAGAATTCAGTATCTCTTGCATAGTAGCTGTGTAGATTGTTGTGGATGTGCCAGTGTCTCTCCCTTTCTTACGGCCCTTAGACGCGGGATAAAACTCGAGGAAGACTACCACTTTAATGAGGGGCAGAAGTCTAAATTAATGGCGAAGCACCCAGTCATTTAAGCATCTGCTGCTCTGACTGTGCTTGAGTGTGAGGTGATATTCGTGGGTGGTGAAACGTGTTTCCTACTGTACATTGTGTTTTTTAGAACCTTCTAAATTAGATAAATAAGCACTGGAGAGTCTTCACATGTCTATAACACACCAGACATTGTGATTTTTGAAGTCAAATATTTTTGTAAGTGTTTATGTTATTAACTTTAGCTGGTAAATACCTACATATTTTATACTGAGCTTTGAAGTAGTTTTCAGAAATTGTTGTGTTACTGTGTCAAAACGACAATGTGTGTCTGTCTGAAGTAGTCTTCAGCTGAGTCGCTAGCCAACTGAATGTTATCTGAGCACCTTGCATGTTGAGACAATGAGGCTGTCATTTAAAGAATGGATGTTGGCTGTAGTCCTTGAAGATTTCCACGCCAAACACTGTGAGTGTCAGACTCGGTAATGTTACATTTTTTTTTTTCCTTCACTCATAACTTACTTTTAGCTCCGAATAGATTTTAAAAATTTCTACAAGTACCACATTCACTGTTACCTCTTATCGAGCTACTTTGTAATTTTTATATATTTTAAACCCATTTACTGTGCATTTAATTTCTGCTACTTACAGGGATAAATTAAAAATGTCTTTCAAGTAATTCATTTTATACCAGTGTCTGTGAATGTGTTTGAACAAAACCTATCACATGCTTGCAATAGATTGCATATAAGTTGAGTGTAAAATACTGTTGTTAAAATCTTGACTGGAGCTCCAGGTGTCCTCTGATGGCAAAGTGTAAGTTTGAGTGTGCGGCCCCATTTTGCTGTCACTCGTAGACTGTTTATTGCTGCTTTGCTGGGAGATGGCTGTACTAGCAGCATTTTCTATTACTTCAACTCTTTATGTTGTGCGTCATCACTAGCGGCAAGATCACATGGTGACTAGCGATTAAACTGGAACACCTGTTTGTTTGTTAATACACTGCCATACTCTGAAATTCAGTTTATGTCTCGAAATGTAATGAAAGAGGCCAAAAATCTGTGTTTGTAATGTATTTATTTTGTCATGAACTTAGTTTCAATTTACAATTTGACATGAATATATTTTTAAATATGTGTTTTTGTTACAGTAACCTGTGGAGTTTACGAAACTACAACAATATAATCTCTAATTAAATTGTCTTAAACATAACATCATAAAATCTTGCCCCTAGTCATCTCTTTCAAAAGAAATGTTTTACATGTGGCTTCGGGAAAAGACTAGAAGCTCTAGTTTTTTTTTTGTAAATATTACTTCCTCATGTATGCTCCATGTGATGTGATAGTAAAACAGCTTGTGATAATACTGATGAAACTATTGTTAACAGTGCGATTTACAGAGAATAATTTATCCTTGCAAAGTAGGTCATGTTTCTTACATGCTAGTCATGTGCTGTGAAGGTTGTGGGTTTGTATCCTGACTACGGAGAGAGCAGATGTGTTGTGTGGAATATTGCAATGCTGCTGCTGTGTGTATCAACTTGATGCATGTAGACAAATGGATGCATTATAAGGAAGAAAGTTTGTTTATTTTCCCTCATTTTATCTGCTTCTCCAAATGACTTTTACTAAATACCTACTGTAAAATCTGTTCTTTGTTAGCGTGTACAATTTGGTTATTTAATTAAAATATATAAGTTATCTTAGAATTATAAGTATACATAGTCTTGCAAGAAGTTGTGGTCTCAAAGACCAGTTGATTCAAATTGGTTTGTAGCAATGCAATTTTCTCTATCATTGTTGAAAATGTTATATTGCATAACATTTTGAAAAAAATCTTAATTATTGAAGTACTTACTGTCCCTGCATGGGGCATCCTTTTATTTATAATACTGTACTTTTAATTTCTTAGTTGACAGTAAGTTTTAAATTTTAACTATGCTGTATGTATTTTGTAACTTTATCTTTTCTTTTTCTTTTCGGCTCTAGTATTGAAAAAGAAATGCACTTTTGACCATGTACATTGCAACATTTTGTGTGAGTGGCTACTGTTCAATTGTTATTTCTCATGTGTACAAGTTGGTTTGGGTAAGTTTGAAGAGCTCATATTTTCAATAATGGTTAAATAACTATGGTGTTAATTTCAATGATGCGCTTTGTAGTGTATGGTGTGCCAAGTCACATTGTGTGTAAATAGCTGTTTATTTTTTAATGTATGCACTATGTTGCAATGTAGTTAGTGAGTAGCAAACTATAAACCAAAGGTTTGTATGTCATTTACAGAGTATGTATAGTGTTTGCTCTATAGTACACCATTTCAAGGTAAATGGTTCACTTAAAAATTATACATAATTTACTTATATTTTGTTGCTTTCCCATGCAATTGTTAGTTTTTATTTTAAAACATTATTTAATTTACTATACAACAGAACTTCATTAATACAAACCTGAAGGAACTTAAATTTTTGCAATTTCTAATAATAAGGTTTGTATTAACAGGTGTTAACTCTAAAAGTCTACAGGTTTTTTAAGTATATTTTCAGGAAATTTAGTTCCAAAGTACTGTACAAATTTTGCTAATGTCGCTTCTTTTAACCTTCAACCTTGATATTACTGTACATTGTTTTATATACAGTACAAGGGAACTTTTTGTTGAGCATTAAAGTTAGTGTTTAATTTGTTGTTCAAGGGGGGTAAAAAACCACTTTGGATAAACAGGGGTTTGTATTAATGAGATTCCTCTATACTACATAATACAGTACTACTTTCTCAGTTGTATTTTTTTGTGGCAGACAGAGTTTTATTACTTTTTAAGAGGAGTCCTGAAGAGAAAGACTGACACCAGTTAAGCACCTTGTACGTGGAAGCGACAATCAAGTGTTGAGAGAGCAATAGTTTGTTTGCCGTTGTACTGGCGCACTCACTGTGAGAAACAGTGATGCTATTATTAGTATAACAAGAAATTGTAACCATTTTATTTAGCTATAACTCAACTTTTATATGTCCTCAATTCACCGGTGGCAAATCTTCACAAAGTAGGTAAGAATTTGTCTGTTTTTACTGAATTCACAATTTTTAAAAATTATTTCTATTCAGTTTAAAAAATGTGAAACTTACAACTGTGGGTATAGGTACTATTTACATTATATGAAAATTAATTATGTTGGAGTATGTACTATATTGATAAGTTTCCAAGAAAATAGAAACTCTGTTGAAAATCTTGTTTCAGAATTTCCTCGATCTAAAGGACTTCTCTTAATATGTTAAGCAAAAATTAAAATAATGGCTTTCAATTTATGGTGTAGTTTTTTTTAGAATATTTAATCTTAACATTAGAATGAGAGTAGGAGACAGTAGGTAGTTGCCTGTTGATATGGTAGCCTTCTACTGCTGTAACTACTCTATATCCAAGAACATGTTTGCATTGGAGTGCTGCACGACTGTTAGTGGGTAAGCTAGTGAATAGACTTACTAAGGCTGTGTCTCAATTCACTCAGAGATTGCTCTCTCGCATGAACACGTCATATTGATTTCCAGAGAGAGTGCTCTCTGGTCGTCTCAGTTTGTTGGCAAGAGTGCGAAAGAGCGAGAGAACAAAACTGTTCACTCGTTCTCTCTGGCGCACGCCATCTTGATTACGACTATGGTTTGAGGTTATTGAATAAATGTGTGTCACATATTGAACATATTTCAATATTTATACATAAATAAATAATTATGGCGAGAAGTTTTTACATGAAAACATTTCCTGCCCTAATATATGTTTAAATACACAATATACAAAATTACGGCATCGCTTATTAACAGTTTTTTGTGGCTTGAAATACAACGCTGGTAAGTTTAAAATTGTTATTTGAATTGCCTACAAATATATTTTATGTGTTTATAACTTGTATTTACGCACTTTTTACCTATGCAACGTTTGTTTACAAACTCGAGAGCGAGAGTGCCAGAGAGCTCTCTCTCGTGGTAATGCGAAAGAGTGCTCTCTCCAGTGAGTACTCTTTAAATTGGGACACGGCCTAAGCGTAGGCTTAGTAGACGTTACGAAGTATTCAGCAAAGGTGGCTGGTATCTTTCCTTTCGATTATTTTGCTTTATCATTCTGACTGTACCGTTTTCTCCTTTAATTTCTGTTTGTGAACTGTGAAAAGATATCTTGTAGGTACAGTATTTGCTTTGCTGCTATCTGGACAGACATTGTTTTGATGCTCCCAATTTACATTTTACACATCACATTTTGGCAGCGAAAAACATTGTACTGTACATGACTTTTAGTCCAATGTTGTGCCAAGTATTATAACTTAAGATTGTAAACGTATTCTTGTATGTGGGTAAATACAAAAAATGTGAATTTAATGTCTAACTAGTGACTGGAAGGCCTGTAGGCTAGGATTTGCGTAGTTTCCTACCTGATTTTAACCGCATTGCAGTATGTTTAAAAATAATACCAATATTTCACTGAATATTAAATTTGCGATTGGTACATTTAACTTTAAAAAGAAAACACTTTCTGTATGAGGGTTGCTTCCAAAACAGCACACAACGTGCTACAAGTGCTGTGTCATTTCATAGTATTCCGACATATTCCGATATCTTAAAAAAAATTTTATTTCTGTCTACAATATTTAAAAATGTAATTACGAGATATAGAAATGGCTATAATAAATATCTGGATTTGACCTTTGCTGTAGAGTCACATGTAGTAAAATTATAGTATTTTTGGCTTGCATAGACAAAAAATTAGTTTTTGTATTCCAGTAAATATTGCTGGACCGCATTGTGGTGTTACAGTGTCCAAGCAGGTGTGACAACTGCAAAGTACAGCAACATCAAGCTACTAATTATGTATGTATATTTTTATGCCAGACTTCCTCTTATGGATGTCTCATAAAATCTTAGTCCATTTGTGAAAGTTGCACGTTATACAGGTGTTTCTATCCTAGTTTCTTCCTAAAATAATACAGTACACACTTTTTTGTGTTTTTTCTTAATTTTAATGAAGGTTATTCACAGTAAAGTAAACATAAACAAAGGTAAAGTTAATTTTATAAACAAAGCAGTCTAGCAATAACTGTAGTATATAGCTTTCGTAGTATGTGAAAGTTAATGTCTCATGGCAAATACAGTATTCTTTTTAACTGTTACTGTTCTTGGCAAGATGACCTTAAGAAGTGCTTACTTTACCGTGATCAGTCTGTAATTTTTTCAACACGTGTCGGTGTTTCTGTTGCTGACTCACTCAGAAGGTGCTAATGGCCCATGCAGTTGAGTCAGCTGAATTGTAATGTGAGGATAACTGGATAACTTTCACTCTGAAAGAACCTGTGCCATTTTACGTGACATGCATAAAACTTAAAAAGTCAGTTACATAAACTAAACAGCTGTAATGCATGTATAAATGACATAATTGTGATGACCTCTTAACAGAGAACTGTTGTCATTGATTCTGTTATCTAATAATCTCAACAAGGGACGTAGTGGGTTTTTTACATTTTATTCATTACTCAGAGTGTCTACTAGGTCACTAAAGTAACGAAAGTACCGAAAAAGTCACGATTTGTGAAAAAGGTCACGAAAGTCCCACAATAGTCACTAATTTGAAGTATATTTTGGTATAAATCACGAAAATTATTTCCGGGTGTTTGATTCTTGTTGAATCATTTGTCAAACGTGCATGTTTACGCTACTAGTATTTCTCGTGCACTGTGAAAGTAAAATAAATAATTAATTTGTAAATTATTTATCATTGTAATCTTCATAAAGACAACTTAAATGTAGGTATATATTGATTACACATTTTAAAATTGAACATGCTTCGCGCTATCAGCAGGTGGAGGAAACATAATGAAAATATTCGGCCGTGCTGCACTGTTAAAAATTTTTTAAATTAATTCTGTTTAAACAATTTTTCAAGAAAAAGTCACTAAAAATTCACTAAATTTTACTTTTACAATCTGGTAGACACCCTCTTACTGCCTACTGCAGAGCACTGGCAAAGGCGAGTACAGAGGTTTGTGTGTTCAAATATATTCTGTGTGGCTAAGTACCTATCAGTCAACCTTTATATGTCACCACTAACTGTTTTCTTTAGCTCAGTGCAAGCCAAAGCTGCTATAGTATCTTTTAAGTCGTTTTGTAAGTACTCGGCAAACTGTGAACAAATAAATTATTTTACTATAAAAAGAACACTCAATGTTAACCTCAAAATTTATCATTCATTAATATTACTGTAGCAATATTCTCCTCACCTCGAAGCAGAAAATTGTTTCTATCAGAAAGCAATACTATTAAGAATGACTCTCATCAGCAACACCTAGTATAATTTAATATGCAAGTCTCCATCCTTGCTCATGCCATGGCTCTGGGTATTGAATTTTTACTGTACAAAAACTGAAATTATTGTAAACAAATCTCTGTACCATTGGCTATGATAATATAGTAATAGATTATTGAGTCTGGTATTACATTATGGTGCTCTTAACCCAATTTTATGTAGAACATACAATAGAACTCCTATGTTACACATTTTAAGGGACAAATGAAAATCTGTATTTCCGGCGGGTTTTCTCAGGAATCTCCCGTTTCCACCACCTCTTCATTCTGGAGCTGCTCCACACTCAACTCATGTAAACCCTCACCAATGCTAAAGATCGCAATGTTTAGCACTGACCATATCTGTCGCTCACTCATATGTTGTAGTAAAAATTTATTCAATTCATAATTCCACCACAGATGTAAAGTGTATTTTAGCTCAAAAACTACAATCCAATAAACTTGCAACTGGACATTGATCAAAGAAAGGCACGATTCATACTACAAAAATTGAGTAAATTGTTCTTCTGTTTTCAAAACTTTTTTACTCTGCAGTGTTCTGTTTATTGTAGTCTTCCTCCACAGTATCAACAGTTCCCTTAATTTATAAGTGGAGTGAAAATTACCATTAGCTTCATTGAAAAAAAATGTTTTAATAAGGTTAAGCACTTTTCTATTGCAGTGTAAATGCCAGGAATATAATATATTGTTAAATAAGCAAAATAATGGGAACTAGTAGAAAATGTAGCACCTTTAAAGGGAATATATAATTCTGGCAAACGTAAATTTCAAGCTCCAGTGTATGTACACTCAGATGAATGATGATGGTATTGTGATGTTGGTATCTAGTGCAGCTGAAGGCAGCTTAGTCTTTTAAAATTGTGAAGTATGAAATGTCTAAGGTAGACAGCGTGTCCCGGCAAGATGCCAGGGTACTATGCTATTGTCTAGGCTTCAAACAACTCTGTTACATACATCTCTTCGCTGGTATGAAGGGGAAGTGGTACTGTAGTCGGTGGTCAGGTGTTTTGGTGTCTTTACTATCGTAGTCCTGTTTCAGAGATGTTGAGTGGCACAGTGATTACTGTTATCGCGCTGTGTGTAACAACCTAACAATGGCAATGAACTGAAATGTTCGATTCTAATTGAGTATCAATTAAACATTCACATTCAGTCATATGTGAACAACAAGATTAGTAATTAATCAAATGTGATAAGTTAGTTATCATGTAGCTTGGAAGCTGGGAGGGGTAAGCCAAGTCAAATGAGTGTTCTTCTTGGACGTCGGCAGGAGTTAAGCCATTTTTTTCAGTATCTGTCTCAAGTGAAGTACGTAATAAAATACAGTAGTGCTGAGTTACAGTATATATGTACAGACAGTTCCCTACTTTCACATTCATAATGTGTCTGGGAAAAAAGTATGGTGAAAGTTGGATGTAACAAAGTTGAGGAATACATTTGCATGTTATACAAATGGTTGTGTTCCAAAAAACAAAAGGGTCCTTCAGTAACCACAAATTGTAGTGAAAAGGTCATTTTTTGTTGTTGAATTTCAGTAGGCTTATTTCTTCCATAATAATTTGATGAATACATAATTAATGATTATTATTTAAAACTACTGTGGGGTATTATTAGTACATATTCAGCAAATCTTCTATTATTGATAGTTTTGATTGGCTGGGAAATAGAGTTTTGAATTTTTCTCTCTTAAATATATGAGTGCCTTGAGTCCATTGTATGGAAGTATAAATTGTGGGTGTTAAATGCTTGTGTATGAAAGTTTGAAACAAATGAAAGTAGAATGTATGAGTAAAGGACTGCCTGTACTTAGAAATACTGTTTCATTGCTAACAGCAGCTTACGTAAAATAAATTGATGTAATAAGGAAAAATTTATAAGATTAATGCACAATAAATAGAGATGATGGTTCATCGCTAGAAAAATTAACTATTTGCTGGGTTTCAACGTACATTCAGCTTACGAAAAGATGACTGGCTTTCGCTTATGCATAGGACTGTTGCCTTAGTCGACTAAGTCAATAAGAATGGCACTGTTGTAATATTTGATGCCTACTATTGGTCTGCAGACAGTTACGTTGTGTCAGGCGTATATCACCCAAACATATGTGTCGCAAGAAATCATAGTGTTTTCAAGGGTATGTTGGCACAACAAATTTTCGCGATATAACATAACCTCTAACCATGAACCGTCCCACCTCCCAGTTTTTCTCTTAAATCAGCCCGTGGTGCAGGAGTATGCAGCTAGATTTCTTCATGAACCCTGCGCTGACTAGTACATATAGCATGTTTGTGCGACGAGGCTTATATGGCAGTACACATCAGTAGCTCTGACTGCAGTCAGCCCAAATGTTATACCACTCATAATTTCTTTAGTTTAGTTTTGTGTCAAAAAATAAATTTTAAAAATACAGTACCTTCAGTGAATCCTTTGCAACCAAAATCTTTGTAGCACATTGTTTTCATTAATACAGCAAAGTATAGTGGTAAAAAATAATTCATGCTGGTGATAAAGAATACTTCCAATTTCCTAAATATAGTGATAATGTATTTGTAAAATGTTGTATATTTGCTTGAGAAACTGGTTGGTAATATGTACAAACTTTAGTATTTCAAAGTGTAGAAATTAAGAGAGTTTTCCCATTATTATTTAATCTTTCTCATCTCCATGCTCATCTCATATGACCACTTAGATGGTCAGATATTTTTGAAAGTTTAATTTGGTCGGGCAATATCTCTTGTTTGAGTCATTCAAACTGAAATCAGAGTAATGTTTCTAAAGGTCCAGCCAGTCTCAAAAATGGCTGCTCGACCAACTCCTGGTTACGTAGCCACTCTGCTAGAGAGAACCTTCTCAGTTGGTAGGAAAAATGAAAACGGCATACACAACCAAAACCATAACACAGTGAAACTGAAAGTAATTTCTATAAAGTATAAAAAACCTGCTGATATTGTTGCGTTCAGTAAAATACTTATTAATTTTATAAAATGCAGTCTGTGAAAATGTGAAAAGGTCGGCGAAATGTCGTGCAACTGCGCAATTTTGGGTTTGTTTGTTTCTTTGAGTGTTTCTGTCAAGAAGTACTAGCATGTGAGTACTTCAACATTCTGTCTACATACAGTATTGAATTGGTTAACCTAGTGGCATATACTTTGTTCCATAAAATATGTAGGCTTAATTTAAGTTTCGCTACGAGCAACGCCGGTCAGCACATGTATTGTGATATTGCCTCTACACCCAAAGTCGTAAATGTGTGCGCAGTGTTCCTACCATTATTTTTTTACTGTGTAATTTTAAGTGGCAACCCTACAATTTCATTAAACCAGAAATTGTTGCAAGGTTCAATGTATGTAATTGTAAACCTCAATCTCAAAAGAATCCAGTACAAATATCTTGTTAAACAACTGTGTGAAAAAGCTGATTTTTAGCCACGTTTGAGGGCTTTAAATTAATACTTCCAATATGCGTGGTGTGATAAGAGTAATCTTCTCAAATAGTCTGAAGTGCATTTTCTTTTTGCACATAAGCTTTGTGGATGCTTATTTACTGGTCTTTGAAAAAAAAAAAAAAAAAGTACCTCTGAGCACGCAGTTCGAGCGCCAGCCAGGCAGCCGCCTTAAAGTTAATGGAAGCATATAAACATAACCTGGTCACATAACATTGCAAACCAATGTATCCTCAGCAGGTTACTTAATATAACTGCCTCTGTTTGCCATTACGTGAATCATGTGCATATTTTGTTGAAGTGATATTAGCTAAGTAAATACAGTTTGTAAGTTTATGCTCTCTCCTTCAGCAAGTTTTGTATTAGGTACACTGGTTCATTTCAAGTGACTGCTTGGAAGTGAAAATGAGCAGATTAATTTTATTATATCATAATAACAATTTCACTGATCTGAAATCTAAGCTTATTGGTACTCACAATGTGAATATATTATACATAAGATGGTGAAATTTCATGAATTCAATGACCTGCATGTTAGAATCAAATTTCCTATGCATACTCAAGTCCCAACCATTTGTCCACTAGCTGCTACTCAGTGGAACAGCAGACAATGAATGAATAATGAAGTACAAAATATTGTTCTCTGGCATAAAATTCATGTTACTAAGTTATATTAGAATTCCACTAATGAACTTTATTTTCTGCATTTTACTGCTTTTGAAGTTATCCTATGATTGATTTTAGTTGGTGGCTTACGTCCATTAGTGTATTTCAAGACTATTAACGGTGGTTAGACACATAATAGTAAATAGTATGCTTTATTTATACAGCTGTTGCCACACACTTTGCATTGAAACCTAAGTTCGTCGTGTCTTACTTAAAAAAATTTATTAAAATTATTCAAAGTTCATAGATAAAAAATAGGCATGTAAAATAAAACCACAGGTAATTACAGTTTATAACATTTACAGACAATAATGTACGGTGTTATTTTTTAAATGTGATTTGCTAGTACTTTACATTTAAGTTCTCAACTGATGGGTTGAAATACCAATTTTCAAGTTGTGATTTTTTGAGTTTCAATAATCTAGTTTACCAAAGAATGAAGTAAACTTACCAGTAATGTTATGGTATTACTGTATTATCATACGCCTAAAGTTGTGTCAAGATGTAGTTGCGAGTTTGTGTTTCAGTTGGTAGGCCTATCAGTTGCAGTAGTCAGCAGCAGTTTTCCAGGGGCACTTTCCTAATGCTCATCAAAATACTGTAATATGCCTGTGCACGAATTGTTGGTACATAGAGTTTTTTTTTATTTACAGTGATTTCATTTTTTGCTTAGTTGCAATCACTTGTGCAAACATGACAAAACTTGTCTCTGCATGAAACATTACACTACAGTCAACTCTGTCTTAAAATGCTGTATCTTTACTGTTTATTTTTCTTGAGTTGGAGGTTATGAGTACAGTTAAGAGTTTTAGTTTATAAGTTTGTGTCAATAATGTACAAATCCTTGTATATTGTATATGTGCATATTGTATGTTGATTACCATAGTAATTTTATAGTGTGAACCAAATTTAAACATTATGCATCGTTATGCTGACACAATGCTCAACAAGCACAATTTGCTTGCGGAAACTCAAATCAAATAAATGTTGATGTTTAGAAGCAGAACCTGCTGAAGCCTTTGTACCAAGTTGTAGTGCTTTTCAAAGTGCAGGTTATGCAGTTTAGCAGTCTGTATTTAGGCTATATATTAACGTAGCCAAGCTTGTTGCAAGCATTACAATTCTAATGAACTTTTCTCAGTTGATTAACTCTAAAATTTCAGCAAAATAAAAAAAAATTAGTTTTCTGCTCATATTTATACTTCAATTTACTTTATTTTACCTTGATTTTTTTTCGTAGAAATTGTAAAAGACTAACGTTAGGAAAATTAACAGGCAATCATAAGTTTTCATTATTTTATAGTAAAGTTCATGCAGTAATTTTAGTAGATGATGTGCCATATATAGCAGTGTTGTTGTGCGTAAATTATCTCGATAGAGAAGGTAGTTCCTGTTTTCAGAGTACTATATTTTGTATGTGTTTTAGTTTTCTAATACTTAGTTTATTTGCCTAATTATAATTGAAGTGAATTGTAAACTTTATGTCCTTTATTTCTGTTACTCAGATTGGGCTATTGTATTTAACATGTAAAGTTATGTATTTCATAAAAAGTGACATCAGTGTGTATTTTTGTTGTAAGCTTTTGTGTTGTCAGTAGGTTCGTAACATTGTACGAACTTGGTTTTTCTTGAACTTACATGTCTTTGAAGAAAATTTTTTTATGCTCAAGCCTTCATAGGGTATTGTGCTTTCAAGTTGTTATCCAATCAGCACATAACCATTGTTCTGTGCACAAATTGTGTGAAATGCATTTCCATCAGCCTGCTCGCTAAGAAAAGAACGTGATATATTATTTTCCTGTTTACTGTTGTTATTGCATTCAGTTAGTTGACTTTAGGTAGTATAATTTTATGGACAAATTGTAAATTGAAAAAAATTAAAATTTTGTCTTTACAGAAATTATGTATATTATTAAAGAATGTCAATATATGATTGTGTTGGATTGGAGAGGTTGGTAAATGCTGCCAAGGTACTGCCGCAGAGTATGGAAGGGTAGTAGGAGATGGCACTGCCGTGTCAGGTGGTCATTCATTGGAAATGTCTTCTTAGAATAGGGGCTGAAAAAAATAGCTAGTATGACGCTAGAACCATCGCCACCATTAAAGGAAGTTTTCAGAGCAATTTAATTAATTATGATACAGATTACACTTTCTAAGAAATAAATGAAAAATGGTGTAAATGAAGGAAAAGTGTTAAGAGGGAAACAACAAAACTGTAACAAAACATTTATTAATTAAAATGTTTTACAAGTTAATTCATTATTGCAGGATTGATGAAATATGTGAACTCAAAAAGTCTTTATAAGTAAAATGAGAACCCTCTAACAAAAAATTTTGTTTAGCATTAAAATTCTTCTGAGCATAGATTAGGAAAAAGTGTGATGTATAGTACAGTACCAACATTGATTAAATTGCCTTTCTGGTTTTAAAACTTTTTGTACGCTACAGTTTTCTCTCTATTAAAAGTTCATCCTTCTTAAACAATACCAACGTTTAATTTGTAACTTGAGGGGAAAATATTGATAGCTTCATAAAAAAATAAGTGTAAATCAGGGGAAACAAGTATCAACTGAAGTGTAAATGGCAGGAATACAATACATTGTTAACATAGAAAAACAAATTAAAGAGAAAGTGTAATTCAAGGGAATGTAAAATTAGGATTTTACTGTACTATGTTTTGTGCATTGTATTTTGCTTGCATTAGGTTTTAAATACACTTTTTAGTAGAATTTGTTAGGTTCAACTCGACTTAGGCTGCCTTACTTTTTTTTTAACATTCATGTGATGAAGAAGTTTATTTGGCAAAGAATGGCCACAGTTTTTCTAGTTAGACATTATTACAGGTCCAGGTTCTGTATATTGTCTCCACACTGTTTCTACTGTATACTTTTAACATTTTTTGTCATGGAATATGTAACCAAACGAAAAAAGTGTGCACAGGGGGTTTTGAATATGGCAACTATAGAGTGTGAGCATTAAAACCTAACAAAATGAAAGTGACTGTATACGTACATGATAAGGGATGTTACAAATTGCTCCCTAAAAAGAAGAGAGTGTGACGTGCACAAAAACACTAGAATGTTACATCTTTGATGTTGCTGATAAATTTTTTATGCTGTAGCAGCACAAGCTGTTCCAAAACCAGCTTTCATATTTGTGTGTGTGTATTTCTGAAAAAGTACTCTCTCTCAACATGTACTGTAATTATTTTCTTTCGGTTGAATATTATTTTGAAACAAGCCACCTCTTGACCTTATCATTGAAATGTTATCGAGAGAATTTGTGTGGGTTTCAGGATCTTTTTGTTGAACTATTATGGTTTAAAGGCTCCTCGGGGCATGAAAATGGACTACAGTTGATAGAAATTGAAGAGACAAATTCAGTCAGTCTTGTTATTCTTCACTGTAATTAATTGTGTCAAGTACCTACTTCCACCTTTTCTGCAAACTACGGTAATGTTTGGAGGTAATGAGGATTTGAAAAATTTAAATAACTTCAGTACCGTACACATTTGGTTTAGAAGACCATTGCAACTCATTTTGGCTCAGTTATCTTTTAATTCAAAGTGTTTTTAATTGCACATAATTAGTGCCATGCAAAATTAATTGTAGTTCAAATGTTTTAAATGTTTAATAATGTGTAGGTACAGTACATACATGTACAGTACTTCTCAAAAGTTCTACAACTTTTTTTCAGCAACTCTTTAAAAGTAAGCAGTCTTCTCCAAGGTGTCTAATGATTAAATGTATTTATACCCATCATAATTGCACATACAATCCTCACGTCACCTTTGAATCATTTGTACACAATTTTTGTGCGTACAGACATACTGTACATTTTAAGTAAATTTTTGTGCCAAAAATGAGATCTTATTTACTAAAAAGTGTACTCTTAAAACAAAATTTAATGCAGGTGTAGAAAAGTAGTGCGAAAATATGAAATCAAAACTTAATGAAAACAGCTCAAGACTTCTAATGAACTGAGAATGAAGACTATGATTGTAACTGTATCTACTTGCAAATAACATTGTGGCACAGAAACATCTGCAGCAGAGGGCACAGTCTATCCTTTAATGTTAACATAGTATAGCGAGAGTTGCATACAGTAAGTCCTCAATTAACAGATGGGTTATGTTCCCGAAAAAATACTGTTATGAAAAATGCCTATTAATTAAATCACACTTTCCCATAAGCTACATGTAATTAAGCAGAGTTAGGTTCCTGAAGTTTACAAAAATGTATACATTTTGCATAATAATTCCAAAACGACACGTCATATGGGAAAAATGCTGAGGACAAAATGTTTGCAATAAAATTATAAACAAAAAAGGGTCTCTACAAAATTCCCCGTATCCATGACACTTTTAAAGATATCCTCAAAAAACTGCTTCACAACAGTGTAGGTAGTCATGGGGTTACGTTGGTGAGCCGTTTCTGTCCGTAATTTCAAGGTTATCTCACTACAAAATAACATTTTTAAGTAAATATATACAGTGTAAAATACCTTGGCTATCCTTTGTTTCCAATTACTATTGTTTCTCATTGATATGTATTTATTTTGAGGTTAAACCTGAAAAATAAATTCAGTTAACAACAGCTGACGACTTTAGACATATTGCAAAATGTGTAACGAGCCATTTGCAAAGTGAGCATCGAAAACTGATCTACGGCATCTGACATCCCCTTGGCAGAAAAGGATATTTTAGGGTGCATATCGTGAAATTGGACAGCAACATTTTGACGCCGCACCCTAGATGCACTTTTCTAGGACATGAAGCTAGTTAAGGGCCAGTGGGATGTGAATTCAAACACGACATAGGTTTTGTGTGTCTCATCACTACAAAGTGAGAGAGGGACAGAACTGTGAGGTTGGCCTTAAAGAAAGTAAAATAAAAATTGCTGTACATCAGCCTGAAGTAAATATAACAAAAATTTATATTTTGATTAAAACTATAACTTACACTGTGGATATTTTGTATGTAGTAAAATTACTTGTACTTTAGTGTGTGCAGTAAAATTATGTCCACTTTACATTTGTGCAGAGTGTTAGGCTGTGTTTTGTTTTAAGCACAATACAAGCCTGATATAACGGCTGCTGGTGGATATAACCTTTTCCTATGACATAACCAACTATATCTGCGATACACAGAGATGTGTACTGCATTGTACAATGAATGACTATTCTTTCCAAAACCACAGGTTTTTAACTTCCTAACATATATAGGTACATATTAGTTACGTTTGATATTCGGTAGGTATACAAAGATAACGGTCACTTTTCCCGACTTTCCCGGTAACTCAAGCTGTATCAGACAAACAACACGAAGTTATAGTTGTACATTTTCAGTTCACATGTATGTATGTGCATGGCTGTCTGTGGCACAGTATTATGGGTGCTGCGGTGCGCCACACCAGTTGCGTGCCGTCGTCAAGGACAACACAGCAGTAGTTTGCTTCTCTCCTGAGGGACTAGTTGTCGTGGTCAAGTAGTACTTCAGTCTGGATTCTACTCTCTAACACACGGATGAATTCATAAACATCTTGCGTGTCCTCAAACTTGCTTCTTGGCCGATGTTCTTTTCCCAAAGGACACGTTACGGCTTGGCTACGGTTGCCACATTACATTTTTATTTTTCACTTTTTTGAAAATGTGAGAAGAAAAGTGTTAAATCTACTATAGCGAAGCAAATTGTATTCAAGTTGCGCTCCAGTAGAGCCTACAGGCAATGTGATTGAGATGTCAACGCATGTTTAGGCTGCAATTAGCCGACCAAATTATGAATATAAAAAATTGCTGGAATGACTGCGGCCTAGTTATTCTTCAACAGATAAATTACAATATCTATATTGTAGTGCACTAATTGCAGAATTAAAAAAAAAAAAAAATGCAAAATAAAACTGCCCGTATGGATAATGCAATCAAGCCTTAAGACTGTGTTATGAACTAGTCCATAATTCAGATTAGCTCGAAGTTAATGTATAGAAGTTCAGGTTCATTATTTCATATGTTGGCAATAACATTTACAGATTTTTGGGATTGCTGTGAAAATATTGTAGTTCCCTGAAGCAGTTACAGGTAGTAGGGCAGCTGCATGCTCCAGGCTGTCAGTTTTCTCGTGAGGCATGTGAACAGTTGTTAGCTTTTGTAACTCAGAACCTTATAATAAATTTACTTCAGCCCCAATCCTTTAGGGGGAGTGTTAGACAATTTCATTGTAATTTAAGTTTTAAACCATAACATTTATTTGAATTGTGTTATCAAAATTTTTTCTTCGACAAAGCATAGGCCATATTTTTGGTAAACTTCTTGTCATAAATAATAATGGAATCTTTCATTAATTTGTCACACAGAATCATTGCAAGAGAATTCTTGAACGTTAACCTATACCTAATTCTCTTGCAATAATTCTGCAATCATAAATTAATTAAATATTCCATTATTATTTATGTAGAGAAGTTTACCAAAAATATATCCTATGCTTTGTCGAAGAGAAAATTTTGATAATACAATTTGAACTGAAAATACAAACATTTGTTTTACACTCCTCAAAGTAATCCAGTCTCTACAGAAATCTTTTTAAATCTTCTTTCATTTGTAATTAAATATTTAAAGTGGTCGACATCTGCTTGTATTAGACTACTGTTGAAAACCAGTGGATTAATATAATTTCAGTATGTGCACAGTTATTGATACTGGAATACAGATAATACTTTCAAAAATATAGAAATTCAAGTATAACCACACAACTGCACAGATGTAACTACATTGAAACTGAAGCGCAACATATACACGAGGCATCAGTTTAGAAGCTTAACTAATAAATTCAGAGTCGCTTCAAGTTGCAGACCTAATGCTGCATAGCATTCTAGTACCTCCTAGTACCTTTTTTTTTGTAAACTCCAGTGTGGAAATAGTTTTTTTTCTCTGCACAATGACTTGGGAGGAAGCAGGGTGAAAAACAGGCAGCGGTACACGCACACATATGCCTATAGTGAGAAATAAGGCAGAGGAGCTGTTCATGTAAACTGTTGATGAATTTGAGAAGAATTTATTTTTGTATTTGAACATAACTATTGTAATATTTTTATTTTATAAAATGAAAACTAGTGCTTTGCAGTAATGCTTAACTTAAATTTAATACTAAGAGTCATATAAATGTTTTTATGGTTAATTAATAATTCAAGTAGTGATAATTTAGTTTTCTCTTTTGTTTCGGTATCCATTTTGTCGAGAAAGTTCTATAATGGTTGTTGAAACTTATGAGTGTCTGCTGCATGTGGGCCTGTGATTTGCTGAGGACGGGGCCAGCTGCATAGTTGATTTTGGCTTCGGGAGGCCACCATCTTGCAAAAAGATAGTAACACTGGCTAAGCCGGATTAGTTTGCGGGGCTGAGACTCAAGTTAAGAATTGTACAATGCAAAGTGCAAATGTGTTTGCGCAGCACCCATGTTCTTCGTTCCTTATTTTATTCCACACACTGTACTACATTAGTTTTCTGCTCACTTATTTTGTTGTAAAATCTGCATAGAAAAGTTACTGTATGGGCTTTGGACAGTTTTGTATCAATCTCAGTTACAGATAAGTTACTATGGTTTTGAAATAGAACTGTATGTACTACATAGGAAGGCCTCAGAAACAGTTTTTTTAATGAACAAACTTTTTTTCAAATCAGGCTATTCAAAATCTTTGCTACGAAACTTGTTTTCTTACCATAGAAAAATGCACTAGGTATGTGTTGTACACCTGGGCGAATGATTCTGTGTTCTAAATGTTTCTTGAGTTTAGCTGCTGTTCTGACTTTTTAACTTTAATGTTAATAATTATTGATTTTGGTCATGAGAACAAGTTTTTGGCCATTTAACAATATAAAAAAGTTTAGATAAGTTTTCCAACAAAAAATAGCTTGGTTCCTACCTCCTACGATGCAGTTCAACTGTCAGAAGCGAGTCACATTGGTACAAAATTTGTAATTATTATGACCAACAAAGAATTCAAAGCCCTTAAGAAATTGTATCAACATTGTCAAAGAATCAAGTATTTGTGGTTTGCATTAAGTGAACACTTCTGGGAACCATTCCCACCGAGAATAATAATTTTTTATCATTTTCATTGTTAGACTTAAGACGCCAACTTGGATGTGTGTTAAGGTGATTTGTTAACGTTGAAAAGTAGCAGGAAAATACAAATCATTTGAAAGGAAAAAGAAAAGTAAAAAGGGTTTTAAAAAGTGCTTACAATACTACAATTACAAACATCAGAAGTACATGAATGCTTTAATGCTAGTCCTAATTACTACTTTATAATTGAATATTAAATGCTCTGCTTCGATACCAAAGCAAAACTCATAACTTACAGATGTTCACAATATTATTAAAAAAAAAAACTCTCACATTACATCTGTTGTAGATATCCGCGTTATAACTGAGTCAAGAAGCGAAGTGACACTACTTTCTACGTCTTTGATGTTGTATGTCTTCTTAATCAACTTTTCATCTGAGAATTCGCTAATCTGTTCCACAGGGCACGATTCGCCTTCAACAAGTTGCAGACTTGACTGTGCGCTGTCTTCGCTTTCTTTCTCTATGCACGCTACGAGTATGTTCTTGTCGGAGTCATGCACTCCAAACTTGACTAAGGCCTGCGATATGTTTTTAGAACTAGATAGATTATACAACACCTCCGTAAAAAGTGTTTTTGTCTTCATTGTCTCTAGCTTCTGGCTTAGAACTGCCTTGTTTGCTGCAACCATCACCTGAAACGGGTGCACTATCAGGTTAGGTTTTATAATACAACATTTCAAACTCCCATTCATTACACTTTCTCTGAGGTAGGGAACATTTCGCACGTTTTTATACAACGCTAGAGACAGTGTCAAATCACTAGATGAATCCAAGGGCACTCTAAACAGGTGCATTTTACAGCAACAGTACACACAATCAATGTCGAACAAGTTCAAAACCATACAAACATGTTTAATAGTTTGCAACTATAAAACTTCAACGACACAGCGCTCCACGCACAAACAAATAATCGTTCACGATACTAGAAAAAGCTCGACGAAAACTTACTGTGCAATAAAATTATTTTGTAAAAAACCGTTGGTCTTGTTTATTGGCCATCTCCCACCTTACAAAGTTTTATTTACAAACAGAACATAGAGAAAGTTCGGCTGATACTATTTTCTACAGTGTAGCCAACACTAATATTGTCTAAAATTAAAAAGTTCAGGAACTATAGGATTCTACATAACATCTGCAACACGTTACGGAAAGTAAGTTATAAATGTATTAGTTGTTATTAAGAACATAACTAGCCACCAATTCTCCACTTACAAACGTTTTATTAATTCCGCAGACTGAGAGATTACGATAGAACATTCGGCGCCATATTGGACTAATAAATTTTGTAAATACTTTAGGCGTTTGATTGCTCCGGATCATGGCCTTAGAAGTTCAGGTCTGGACACTGCTATAAAATATACTGATTTTTAGTTCCTTTACTATCCGCAAAAATGAATGAAAACTGGTGGCGCCACTAGCACACTCGTGCTAGTAATTATTTTTCCAACATTAAATGTATTATATTTTAAAAGTAAAAATATTATAAACTTACTTAAATTTAAACAGAATATGTTTAAACACTTGAGTTTTGATTAAAATAACGAACTTCTCTTCACAACAGCCCCCTCTGCGATAGTGGCGCCAACAGGTTCATTCAGTCATAATAGGGTCAAAAATAAAGCATTGATGAGTAGGTGAATGCCCAGACCTGTTCTTCTAAGACCGTGCTCCGGAAAAGGTTAATTCTACTACAGGTTAGAAAGAAAATACGTTTTCTTATGGGAGAGCTTGGCCCAGGGAAAATTTCTGCCACTAGTTTCGCTTCAATCGCTAAGTGACTAAATAAATACAAAACCATAGTAATATTAAATTTTAATAAACTTGGAAATTTTATTAGTCATTCAATTTAGTTTTAAAGTGAAAAGAAACCAATTTCGCGTTTTAAATTATCAACTTCACGTAACTTAAAATTCAGGAAAGCTCTGTGATTGGTCAGTTTGGTGCATTAGCGATACCAGCGCTCAAGTGGCAGAAATTTTCCCTGTGCCAAACTTATAACATTGATCTTTCTAACCTGTAGTAGAAATAACCTTTCTCCGAGGGCGCACCGGGTGCGCCCCGAAAACAGAAAATATCGGAAATGTAGTAACATCGACCGGTTCTCACAGGTGTTTGCGTAGTGAACTATGATACGTTGGTTTGACGATTTGATGGTGGAAGGGCGCCAGCATAGTCGTCACTCGGACTAGCACGAGACTCTTGTTTCCTCTGAGTCGTGTTCGAACACCCCGGCTAATACCTGTGAGGGGTCTATCTATCTGTCTGTTGTGCGGTCAATACTGTTACCTGCCAGGACATGTTATGGGCCTGTCCACGCCACAACCACACTCCATGTAAAGACACTAACTTTAGTCACCTATTGGCTGGTGACACGCTGACAGTGAACAAAATGTTTCAAGTTGAAATGAAAACTCACCGTTAGAGAGATCTCCAGAACATGTGCATAGCACGTAAAATTATAATGACGAGGATACAAACAGAGTTAATGGACACGTGAATCAGGCCTCGCGGAGGCCATGTTGGGTGATGCTTACACGCCCAGAGACGTGAACATTTAATCGTAAATAAAAGGGGGAAACGAGTCTTCACCGTGTCGGTAACTCTGTCAAGGGCGCTAAGCAAAGGATTTAAGATATTAAGTTACTAATGCAGTTCCATAGAAGACAAAAACAAAAGGTGAAGCCCTTGAGCGCGTGCGGGAGTGACACACGACCGACATGCCTATCTGCTACTCGAAGACTGATTCTACTTAGGCGCGGAGCCTCGGACCACGTCCGGCGCATCCCCAAATCATAAATGTCCTTTAACATGAAGTGGACTTGAGATGATTACATAAAAACATAACCCTTTATGCACTAAGAGAGTGTACCATTTATACTGACTTGTGTACGTGGTTTTGTGTCTTTATGGTGACGTGCTCAAAGTTCGTGCATCATGGTGAATTTGTAATACTACTACTAAATGTGTTCACTTCTCACACACATCCATAAAATACACTTGCTCATTGATTACCTGTCATTGCTGTAAAATGCTTATTGCAAGTTTAATTATTTGTTTTTAACTCCTCTCTAGGAATTTAGGTCTGTTATGTTGGCACACTGACCCGGTGTCGGGTCGTGTGCGGGGTGGTCGTACTTGGTTGCACTGGACTGAACCACACTTACACTACACTTGGGAAAACCCTGTGATTCACTATGATGGGTGTGGCGCGAATAAAATGGCTGAGGGTCTGACGGTGTCAGTAGGTCAGTGCCGTTTGCACTATGAAGAGCTGTCAATAAACAGATTGATAGATTGGTAGAGCAAGGTGTGTACGAGCCTGTAACATACTCAAGGTGGGCCACCCCCATCGTCGCTGTCTGCAAGGTGGTCTGTACGCTACGCATATGTGGGGACTACAATTGTTCAGTGAACCGTGTGTGTCAAACTGAGATTTACGCCTTGCCAACAACTAATGAAGCATTCTCCAACATAGCAGGAGGCAAATGATTTACCAAATTGGATTTGGCGGATGCATATCTGCAAGTGTCAGTATACAAAATGCCCCCCCTCTTGGATTTAGAATTTTATGTGTATAAATGTATTTTTGTATTTTTAATCTAAATAATGCTAACTTAAGCAAATAAAACTGAAGTTTTATTATTAAAGTATCTAATTTGTACATGCTTAATTAATAAAAATATACAACAAGGTCACTGTCGCCGGAAAAAAAATCTTGCCCTTCCCCCTAGAAAAACCTGAAATGACGCCCCTGAATGTGCTACAATGGTTTTTCAGATATTAATGGAAACACTGCTAACAGACATTGAAGGAGTTGTCATTTTGCTCGATGACATCCTCACCATGGGAACGAATGCAGAGCAACACTGGCAGAGGGTCCATTGAATCCTCAAGTGTGGCGAAAGAGCAGGATTACGGCTGAAGGAAGGGAAGTGTGTTTTTGTTGCATCATCGAAAAAGTTTTTGGGTTACTGTGTAGATAGTGTTGGAATACACCCGACACCAGCTAAAGTGGACGCCATTCACCATGCTCCAGTGCCCACGTGTAAAAAAAAAAGCTAAAGGCCTTTTTTGGGCTACTTAATTTCTATGATCGGTTTCTGCATGATGAAGCTAGTGTAATGGAACCACTACACCACCTGCTCGACAAAGGACAACGGTGGGAGTGGACAGATGCTCATGAAGATGCTTTCGAGGCGATGAAATGGTTGATCCAATCAGATGCTGTTTTGGTGCATTACAGTGCAACAAAGCCTATGATGCTGACATGCGATGCCTCAGAGTATGGGCTAGGGGTGGTTGTGGTTTATATGGAAGTAGATGGAAGTGAAAGAACCATCACTTTTGGGTCACGCACACACTACACAAACATGAAAGGAACAACTGTTTTCACAAATAGACAAGGAGGCCCTAGCTATCATGTTTGGTGTAATTAAGTTCAGGCAGTATGTGACTGCTAGGCCTTTCACGATCATCACCGACCATTTGCCAATGTTGAGGTTGTTCGACCCTAACAGGCAAACCCTTGATATCTTATCTCCGAGGTTGCTACTGTGGACTCTGCTGTTATCCATGTTCGATTACGCGATCGAGTATCGACCAGGGCCAAACATCGGACATGCAGAGATGCCTTAAGCAGGCTGCCATTAGCGTTCCAATGCATGCATAACTTACAGCTTTTTTTTCAGCATGTATTTAACTACAAATTAACTGTTTATCTAACCCTGTCAGTGCACCTGACAACGTTTTCGTCTGCGTCACGATATTACATTAATAAAATAAACCGCACCACGATTCTATTCGTATAAATAACTAGCAGTCACCCGCGGCTTTGCTCGCGAGTAATATTCGTAACTGATAATATTTACTTTAATTGAAAAACCTCTTTGTACACAAGATTGGTACTTCAGTCATCAAGTATTAGAATGTTCAAGCGGCTAGTTGAACTAATTCTGCAGAAGGATAAGTAGCTATAGCTGTCCACGCGAAAAGCAGTCTTAAGTTTGACCCTGCCACTAACAGCGACTTCGCCTAGGCCTTATTTATAAAACTGCCTAGTTGACATTGTGGGGTAGTTACAGACACCTAAGGTAAGATGTTAGTCGAATGAGAAACATCTGTTTATCCTGTGCACAACCATTGGTGACGGTGCCCTCAATTATATACTGTCTAATTTTCATTTTAACTTTATTGCCATTACAAAGTTTCAAAAGGTAAAGGTTTCGCAGAAACGTATTTGGTGCCCCAAACCTGATATTAGTGAGATGATATATCGTCGGTTTACTTCCAAAAAAAACAAAGTCAAAATGAGATAGAATTATAAAAATTCTAGGAATATATATATATATATCGTTGTTCCAATGGTAAAGTTGCGAAACTGCAAAAATGCAGTTTTTCAGTAGAAGCGAAAACAACTTTAAATGCATGTGAAAACTACAGTTTTATTGCATTTTAGTTGAAACTTAAAGCAAAATAAGCCCATTTCTAAGTGATTTACATCATACCCACAAGTTTTACACACACAAATAAATA
>PNEQ01066063.1:0-28879 GCA_003012365.1 Medauroidea extradentata | reverse complement strand
CAATACAAAAACCCTTGAAAATGTAAATTTTGGTACACGGTACCGGCCATTTTGTTCTGTAAAATCAAAATGAGGGCAGATAAAAATCAATAACTTTGGGCTTGAACTGTTGAAATATGTACATTATGTGTGACAAAATTTCAAATTTTTTCAAAATGGGTCAGCAACCACCCTTGGGTGATTTTCCATGGAATGACCCTTCTATAAATATTTCACACAACAGAAGATGAGCAAGGTGAAGTGTGAACACGTGGTGGTGGTACAATCTGAGTCTGACAATGACCCACTTTTTGTCGTCCGTCAGCTGGGAGATATAAGAACACGAGGGCTTATGCAACTTAGCAAGTAGCGGGAGAGCGCAGTGTGCTTCTGACAGCTTTCCCCAAGAACAGCAGAGCAGAACCACCTCCTGACACCAACACAGGCTGCATAGATGTAGGATCAAGTTAAAATATGTACAGCACAGAGAAGACATTTGAAAATTTTGATCATGTTTTCATAATTACATTACATTAGTGAATTAATTAACACTGAGCTAAGTTAGATGATTAGATGCTCATACCAATGGTATGTTGGAAACTCACTAAGAAATGTTTAAAAAATTGTAATATATCCTGTTAATAGATATATAAGCATCTAATTACTACTGTGATATAATGCTAATGATATCAGACAAAGTTAGTTTAAATAACTAAGACTGAAAATAAATATCTGAATTAACATTATAGTTTTGGCATTAATTTTTTACTAACAATGCATTATAAATTCTCAACTTGACAGCTTGAACGGGTACATAACTCATGTTAAAATGAAGTAAGACTGTTTAGTAATCCAAAATAGACACACCAACCTTTAAAAGAACTAACCTGCACAAAAGTTGTGATGCCAGCTGGCTGTTGTGTGTCTTAATTGTTCGAAAGTTATTAAAATGCCACCCATTTAACTTTAATATAAACCTCTTCGGAAAATCTATGATGAAGTTAACCCTGGATCAGGACACCTAAAAAATGGGAAGGGAGAGAGAGAGAGAAAAAGAGAGAGTGTGTCTGTGTATGTATGTATGTGTATGTATGTATGTATGTATGTATGTATGTATGTATGTATGTGTGTGTGTATGTGTGTGTGTATGTACGCATGCAAGTGTACGCACAGAGATTAGATTTTCTCATAAAACAAAACTACTAAAATCAATTTCCAACAATTTTCGTTTTGTTTCAAACTGAAAAATTTTGATACCAAACACTGTTTTATTCTAGGCAACTACTGATCTGAGAAATTAGTAATATAAGTACATAGTTAAAGTCATAAAGTAATGCTTTTATTTTCTTTCTTCTCACTAATTATATGATATTGCACAAAACATGTTCATGAACCATTACGAAAGTGTGCGTGAACTTAAAAATTCCTCACACACATCTTATGAATGCAGCTGCAACTACCAACTTCATTGTTAAGTTACGTTAACTTTATACAGGTAACCACAGTGGCCACTAAAAGTAACCATGTGCTGTGTAACTTTTTTTTTCCTTCCATGCACCAATACCCTTAAAGGAAACTTTGTACAGAGCATTTCAATATTTTAAAGTGAAACGCACAGACTTTTTTTTAATGTTGGCTGCAGAAAAGGCCTCCTGAGAGCCTATGTTCGAGTTTTCAGTCGCATGCGAGTTGGAAGCGTTTATCAAAACATGGAGAAAACCATTTTCACTTAAAACCTAAAAGACTGAGAAATCTAACTATAAAACAATCTCCATGTCCTGAAAAAACTATTCAGCTTCTTACTTGGATGCAACTGAAAACTCTAGCATAGGACCCCAGGAGGGGAAGATGGACACCAGTTGAGCGCCTTGCAATTAGATACAAGTCTAAAGAGAGACTAATACGATAAAAGCTGGATGTGATGCCTATAGATGTTAGTATTTTACCTTTCCTGGAAAGTAAGCATTCTTCCCAGAATCATAATTTACGGAGAAACAGGTGTGCGCACAAAACACTGCTCTTATAGATAAACTCTTACCAGCGACTCATCTTAAAGAAGTCAGAGTACAAAAATCCTTAACTTTTTTTGTGAAATGTCCTATTATGTTGTGATATGTCCATGTTTTTATATTAATAAAACACAGGTACATAAATTGTGTATAGAGAAAGTAGTTATATTAGTTTCAAGTAAAAAAATACAGTAAATAAACATTTAAAACTTAAATAAAAAATAATAAAATATTTCTATTGTGGCACTTTTATTACTTAAGTAAGGATTGATATTACTGAGGAACTGTGGACAGAACGAATCAAGAACAAGAATGATTACTTTGACGGTAGGTAACCTGGCTGTACATGGTACAATACTGTGTGTAAATTTCAATACTAATCTTTCACGAGTGACACCTACCTGCCTGTTAAAAGGCTCAGTACTGATGGAGCTAGAAGAGTGACCTCCAAGTGTGCAATGCTGCATCACCAAAAATTAAGCGCTTAACTTGCATACAAGATTCGTGAAGATCCATTTTTACTATGGGACTTCAAGCACTGATCATTTAATTTTATTGGTGGAAAGATTGTAGCAAAACTCAGGGCACATTTCTATCAGAGTTTCACATACATCCAGTTAGTACATTTTGTTGTGACAATCAGAAAATACTGTTTTTAGTTATGTTGGATGGCTTAGGAATAGTGTTTTAATGAGCATGGTGTCCAAGTGACATTCCGTCCTTATAAGATGTGTACTTTCTTTTCGCACAGTTAGCACATGGGAATAGCTTCATAAACAATAAATATTTACGAACATACTGCTATGCATTTGAAGAGTGTGGTAGGTGGCACCCTTAACACTAGGTGCACTACAAGTATCTGTTGCTCAGAATAACACTGGCTGCTTTGCTAATGTTCAGAGATTCATCTCTGAAATTATGAGCGTAAAACATAAAACAGTTTATGTTTGTAACAGCACACAAACATGACTTTTTACATATGCATTATTTAAAGGCGTGGTCTACTGCAATTTTCATCACCATTTTTTAATTTTTTATTTGTACCAGATATTTGTTTTCTTACTTTATTTTTATTTTATTTATTGACTTATTGTTTTTCATGGCTCACTGTATTATCCAAGTTTCCAGTTATTCAAGTAAGTCCGGTCCCAATACGTGAGGAATAAATAAGCATTTTCGAGGAACCGCAATGTAACACAGCCCTGTATCCAGCATTAGTCAGTGAACTATTTTAGTCCATTCAAATTGTGTTATTCATGTAACTTATTTACAAACAACTGAACAATTATCGGTCGACCTATACGGGCAACAAAAAAGACAGTCATTGCGAGTGAGCATCATATGTGTTTGTGATTCTTATAAGGTGTTAACATTTTGTGCATATATTTAATACATTGCAAAACAGTGATTAAAAATCCCGGCCGGTAATTGCCAAAAGCAACTAGATATTAAGAAATGTTTCGAAGATGGGAACTTGAAAAACGTTCAGCCCGGCAGCTTGGCTTGGCATGTCTTTATACATTTGCATATACATATATAAAATAGTAAGTAAGAGGCAGGTAATCAGTCCAGAGAAAAGTACTACACGAAAAAAAAATGTTACATACCAATTATTTTAACGGAATTTGTGACTAAACACTTACTGTTTTTGTTGTAATTCTATACATAAACATGCTTTTCTCAAGGTGTCAACTCAATAAATTCTTTTTGTATGAAAAAGTCCATGTTTGGAAGTTTTCTTTTGCAAGTGAATTGTACCACTTTTAATATCAAGTCCACGTGAAATTTTGTGCCTGTCAACTGTAAAAATGTAGGCCTAAATATTACCAAACAAAAAGGACAGGAATGCCTATGTATTTCCTGGAAATTGTTTAGTCATATGTATTACCAAAATTATTTAAACCTGATCTAGGCAATTAGGCCTACCTATGTTTGTTTATTATAACTTACGTTTTATGTTGACAGATATATTATTTTCATTTAGGTTGTGGAGGTATTGTGAGTGGTACAACTATGACAATAACACTGATATTAAATTTGTTCTGATTTTGAAGGTAGGTCTACCACAAAAGGTAAAATTTTTTTGATAGTCTACTACTTGAAACTTAAAATATACTGCTTTATGATCTGATAGTGCAAAACCAAATTAAAGGCAACAAGGAAAAATAGTTGTAATAATGCTTGAAGGCCTATGTATTATTGTTATTTTTTATTTTAGTTTAAATATGTTTGCTTGCACTGTCATATGCTCTCGAGACTTCAGTTTGTTGTAACTAAAATAAAACTACTATTATTTAAACTTTTTAGGTGTCAAGTAAAAAAAAAAAAAAACAGAAGTAACAATTACTAAGTTAACCCATACATGTTTGTTTATTTTTGGCAATTTCCTTAAATGTTACAACAATACTTAGGAAAATATATGATTAGACACTCTTAAAACTTGAATGATTATAATATTACCTTAAAATCTGTAGAGTAGGCTATTCATTATTGCAATATGAAATAATTTTCTATTGATACAGTCACCTAACTCTAGTAAGAATAATGTGCAGCCAGTACTGAAAACAAATTACCTACTTGTCAGAGATATAAAATAATAACTAAAAGACAATTACAACACATTCTGCATTTTATTGCAATCATATACCTTAATATTGTAGACATGTTTTTATTGTCAGCTGGAAAGCACATGGTGGCGGATGGATACACAATGTGTTTGCATAGTTATACTGTCTTATGATCTGTCTAAAAATTGAATTCTTATACGGTATGGACTGTACAGGCGCACATGTACAGAAATAAATGCATAGTAACAGAGGCGACTCCATGTTTCCAAGCTACGGGATGGTATGGTGTTCACACTTCATTCGCTGCATACATGTATCTGAATGCAATTTGGAAGGTCAGCGTTCCATTTGTAGTGGTTGTTAAATTATCGTCACTTAACATGTTCATCAACACAACTTTCACGAAGGGTATTATGCTAATACTATTAACAATAGAGGTGTGGGTGCTACATTCATTATTCTTGATTTAAGTCTGGCTACCTGTACCCGCGAGCTTTCCGTGATTTACATTACATCCTATATATATATATATATATATATATATATATATATATTACAATTCATATTTATAAAATTAGAAGTGTGTGTACCATTGTTAACTTTAATTATATTATACGTTTCTAGGTCATAGCCTTAAAGACAATATAACTTGCTGGTTTGGAAATTAAGAGCCAAAAGATTAGAATTACGAGTCCTTCAAAATAAACGTTCTCCTTAAGGACTCTGCCTACCTCAGAGCTCCGGCGGCAGCAAGGATAGGGCGTTACAGGTTAAATTATATTCCTAAATATCTCGGTCCCTTTCAAACCTACATATATGCCACCACTGACTTTTTTGTTCAGTACGATACGGCCCACACTGCTACGGAATCTTTTAGAAAGTTACATGAATACCCTGAAAACTGTGAGCAAATAAGTGTTTTCATGCCGATTAAACACTCTAAACACTGTATTCATAAAATTCTTTTCACATTTTCGTTTACGTAGCAGTGTTCTCCTCTTATCAATGCAGAAAATGGTTTTCACCCGAAAGCGATATCTCAAAGGGTGACAGCTACACGGAATTTAGTTTAACACGTAAAACCCTATCCTTGCTCCCGCCGCGCTCCGAGGTAGGCAGAAGCCTTAAAGAAAATACAAAATCCTTACCAATAAACCACCATTATTTTATAACACAAGAAAAAACACACTCAAAGTCAATATTTATGCACATTCATAAATTAGTACGCTTAAAGCTAAGTAAAAAAAAGGAAATCTTACGTTCAAAGTCCATCAACCTGTACCTGAGTTTCTGAATACGCTGACCGATAGCACCAACATAACATCAAAATGTTGGAAATATTCATACCCAACGCAAAGTAAGGACTGCAAATAAATGATTCTATACATTCGCAGTATTTATAAAATAATTTAATAAATTTTTTATGTAATTATTATGAAGGTAAATTTGGTATTTTGAATACGGCTTCTCTATGTACAGCAAAATAAACTAAGCAATATGAGAAAATAGGAAATCAAATTTGACACTCCTGTTTCGATTAAGTTAGTCAAGCTAAGCTGAAATGCTTAGTAAGCAGAAGCCTGGGTTATATGTATTTTGCATGTGTAATTTTTTATATTAATATTTATTTTGTATTTTAAAATGGCCTACTATTATATAAAGTTGAATGCTACGGTATTGTCATTATTATCATCATCACTAAAATTTAAAAAAAAAAAAAAAACTGAATATATCCGAGTTATAACTGTAGTAATGATGAACATCACCATCAATGTAACCACCAACACAAATTATTTCAGCAATTTAAATCTTATCAACGGTTTCAGTCAGTGATCTCATATGATGGTTAAAGGTGTATAAATTTTACAAAATTATTTGGCAGCAGCATGGATTTCTCTGTCTTATACAAACACTAGCAAAAATAAACTTTTAATTGGCATCTAACCATCAAAGCGGGTAGCACACGACAAACCTAAAAATTATTTCCTTATTTACTACAGGCTTGCAGCAGTCAAAAGCGTGTCAAGAAAGCTGTTTTCCAATTACAGAAGCAACAGTGCAGTAGCCTATAAGTTTTCGGTGATCAACCTGATCTATAATACAGCCACGAAATTCAGAGTCAGATGGAATTTGACAGAAGATCCTTGTAGGCAAGCACATACAAATCATTGTACAAAAAAAATGTCTTGGGTGTGAAATACTCTAGTCATGACAGATACTGTAAAGAGTTGCGTGAAAGAGAAACTAACATAAATTATCAACAATTAAATTCAACTGATCACTAACTGTACTGTAAGACTAGTAACGTCAGTAAATCTTGATAGCTCTGAGGGCACTTAATGTTTACATAATGTAATGTCAGTTACACTGTAAAATAAAAATTACTGCCCAACTGTAACATTGGCATCTATGGTTCATATCAAGACTCAAATTTTAAGACTGAAAGCCCAAAAAAGTAGCCCCCTCAGAAAATTTACTGAAGTCACATGAAACAGAGTTAAGGAATAAATTTACATATACAAAAAATTCTGCCGATAAATACAAATGTCTCATAATATAAATACTGTATCTGAAACAAAACATTCATTAACCTCATTTCATGTTGTTTCTGGTGAAAAAGATCCTGGTAAATGGGCATGATAATATACTATACTACTTTTTCCAGTAATCCCATGATATCTCTAAATAAAAAATTAAGTGTCCTACTCACTCATCAATGCACAGCCTAAACTGCTGGACCTACAGACATACAATTTTTAGGGTGGCTTTGACTTAAGCTGCAAGCATTCACTAAGAAGGGATTTTTGGAAACTTAACAATTACGGGTTTAAAATGGGTGCAATGTGTTTTCAATGAATCCACAATAGTGCTGAAACCTGTTAAGAGATAGAGGTTATTTCTGCTTCAGAATAAAGATTACAATTTTTTTTTCTCCTACCCAAAAATGAAGGGGTGAAAAAGCAGTAAAATGTGTTGTCAATCAATCCTAGATAACTCTTTAAAAACCAGTTGAGCTACCGAGCTGATTTTTGCTTCAAAATATATTTACCTCTAACGGCATAAAAAAATAAAACTTGGTTTCAATAAAACCTCTGTATCTCGTAAGACCATCGAAATAACTAGAAGTTTTTTGAATTGAATTGAAGCTTACATAAATGCCTATGAAGCTAACGCATAACGTTTCAAAATTCGACAATTTAGGGAGTGGAAATATGTAAAATGTTCCAAAATCCTGAAAAGCAGGTGTGACCATGGATAAATAATTTAAAAGTTGTAACCTTTTGCCATCCTATTGATACATATACTTCTTTGCTCATGGACGTGTATATACACACTTAATTTTTAAATAATTCTGACATCCTATCTTAGTGTAGTTGCTCAGTACACTGGTACAAGATTTTGGGTTTGAATCCTGAGTAGGGAAAGGTGCCGAGGAACTGCTGTCATATTATGTATGCGTATATTACTGGCAGCGGGCAGAAGAGTTAATTTTGTATTTGAAGTATGAAAGTTTAAGGGATAACTTACCCTTGCAGCATAGGCACTCACTAAATGGTGAAAAATAAGTAAAATGTGTTTTACTGATATTCTTGGCCCACAAACCTGGTGAGGTAGCCTTTTGTTTTGCTTTGGGAAGAAAAAGTTTTAGAATGTGTTTTCGCCATGTCCTCAACCTCTCATTAACACAATAAGCTATCATAGTTTTTCCTTTGAAAATTCCACTCAGGCAGAGCAGTGGCCAGGCAGCTAGTACATTGCATTACCTAACTTCACTGCAATATGATGGATGTGAGGGCACCTAATTTTTAAGGGTTGTAAATATTTGAGGCTAAGTCTATATTTTTGGAACTAAAATTAACCTGATATGTCCATTCCACCGTACAAAACGTAATTTTGTACTACAGGATGGCAGACAATGTTAACAGTGATTGCCCAAACAGCTGTCAAAACGTGATAAAGTTGAGTGAAAAACTTCCCACGATCTGGCAACACAGGCGGGCGGGCAGCACAACAGAGCAGAGTGTGTCGCGCTGCCCTGCAAGTCTAGTGCGGCCAGGTAGGGACTGCATCAGTAGCCGTGGCGAGGCGAGGCGGCGTGGGAGAAAGTGCTGCCGCCGCCGCCAAGTAGGTCATAACAGGCCCTCCGTGTCCCTGGCGTGCTACAACTACATATTAATATAGTTTTTTTATAACTGCCCATTTTAGAGGAGTCGCTCGCAAGACTTCGTCTGGAAAATGAATGAGTGTTTGAGAGCTCTTATTTCCGTAAATTACTCTTCTGAACATGTTATTCTTTAATCAGATAAGGAGAAAAAAAAACTAATATCTATACGTCCTATCCAATTAGGGTTGCCAACATTTTAAGATTTACAGTAAGGATATTTCCGGAAACTCGACTCATAACATTTGACCTTTTGTGAAATGAACAAGGAAAACTATTATTGATAGCAAATCCATTTTGGTTTTTAAAAATTCTTAAATATAGGAAATATGGCGTTCCGTCGAATATCCATAGTGGATAATTAATATCATGATATGGGAAATCTCGTACAAAGCGGGACAGTTGGCAACCCTATATAGAATGTAATTTAAAAAATTATGACCGGTGGATATATATATATATATATATATATATATATATATATATATATATATATATATATATATATATATTTATTTATTTATTTATTCGCATTATTTTTAAGGTAAAAAAGTACATCCTGACATCTGTACTTTAATTATTTTGCTTTCGACATATACAATATTCTCACACTGTTGAAGTTCTAATTTACGTGCTATTGGACTAAAACAAGCGAGACCCGAACGTAGGAAGAGCGCGGGATTCAATGGTGGATTTACACTAGCGCGACGCGAACAACAAACCTTGTCAGACAAGCAGAGTCGAGGCTTCTGCGACGTCAGCGCTACAAAAATGGCGGATATAACCCGGGTTCCCAACTTGAAGTATTTATAATTTATTCGCGTTGGAATTTAAATTAATGCCCAAATGATGGTGAAACTGGTAAGTACACTGAGAAAAAAATTTTGTTGGTGCAAACAAAATTTGTTTGAATCAACCAAATAATTTGTTTGTATAGGGGCAAAGAAATATTTGTTTGCTCGTACAAAATTATTTTGTTCCCTCGATTTGTTTGAGGCAAATAGCTGAATTTTGTTAGCAGTACCAAATATTTAGCTGGCCATAAAAATATTTCGTTAACTAAAAAAATGGTGGCTACGCCGGGACTTGAACCATTATCCCTTCACGTAACACTCGCAACGCATGACCTAACCAACTAAGCTACGAGTGCTTCCACGAGAGCGAGTGTGTTATTTGTATAGGAATAGTTACGTCGTGCACCGCAGGGCCGCAGCACAAACAACGAGTCGTGGAGCTGCTGTGTTTTTCAAATTTATAGCATTTTCTTTTGTGATCAATCCAATAAATCACTTTGAAATTGTTATAGCTAAAATTAAGATACTAGAATTATGCTGTTTAACAGTTTAGAAGTCCTACTTGCCGCACAAACTTATATTTTGAATGTTGAGGTATACAGTGTTCGCCATCTTATTGCTTACGCACGCCAGCCTGCCATCTTCCGCAAGTCAACCAAATGTATTTAGTTTCGCCAACCAAATCATTTAGTCCATCGAAAAAAAATTGTTGGTTCAAAGCACTTCACTTATAACCAACAATATTATTTTGTTGACAAATTGTAACGAGTTGTTTGTTTACACAAAATATTTATTCGACGTCCTGTAGTAACCAAATATACGTTTGGCACAAAGAAATTGCGTTTAAATGAATAATTTGGTCGAGGGAAATAATTAATTTTGTTTGGAGGACTCCAAGCTTGGTCTTACCAACATAATATTGTTTAGCTGAAGCAAACATCACCCAAACAAATATATTTAGTATAATGAAACAATTCTTTCTCTCAGTGTAGTATTTCACGGGATAATTGGTAAGCAAATGACAAGACAACCTATTTAGGCAAATGTGTAACTACTAGGACTACATATTTTCACGTTCGGGAATGACAATGGGTATGTAAAATATATTACAAATAAACCGGGGGGAGGGGATGTAATTACTGTAACGGCCTATGGCGGTCGGAGAGGCATTACGACTCCTACCTCACTTCCCCTGTGTACCTCTACTAAGGTATTGTGCTATTCGAAGACAAGAAAAAAGTACAAACAAATAAAATAAAAATAAACGTAGTGACGAGGAACTATTTACATGTAATTATGTTTTAGTATTTGTCGTGTGTCAACATACCCTTAAATACACTGTACTTTCCTGCATCATATATTGAGGGCTTTTATATAAAAGGCACCAAGCAACATATCCTTTAAATTGAGAAAACCGCCGGCAAAATTAAGTTAATTGTGTAGTGGCTGGTTCAGTGCATTGCAGAAGGCAGCACAGGGCACATCGCGCTTGGTTCTATTTATATAAGCAATGTTTAAAGGGTTGTTATTTACTTGGTCTACATAACTCAAATCAAAAAATGTCGCTTGGTTCCTTTTATATAAAAGCCGTCCATATGATTTCCAGATGTACGTCTGCCACAACGTAACTAACTGTCTGCCGACCAATAACAGGCATCAAAATGTACAATTTCGGGATTCTTATTGGCTCAGTCAAATAGAGCAACAAAAAAGCCAGTAATTTTCTGGTAGGCTTAACGTGCGTTGAAACTTAGCAAACAGTCACATTTTCCCGCGATAAACCATCATCTCTATCAATAACGTAATTTTTTGTGTCGCATCATATCCTTGTTTTGCGCCTGTTCTGCTATTATAAATCCATCATAAGGCCGACTCTTGCTCGCTCACAACTTCCCTCATCGCCTCTTAAGGGTGTTCAAGTGAGATAAAATCATAATTTCATATTTTTATGAAATATTGTTAAGTTTTGTAAACGATATTTGTGAGTACATTTTACTCTTATGAAACAATTTTAGTTCCCGTAGTTTTCTCATAACGGTGCGACAAAGTCAAAATTGTCTTATTCTGCTGCCATGCAAATAGTGGAAACCAGCTGACCTACAAAAACAAAACCATTCACTGTGATATTACATCCTATGAATTATGCAATAAAGGATTTACAAGACCATAACGTATTATTTTGAATTTTTTTAAAAAATCGCAAAAGTATAGGAAAGAAGTTGAAAATTCAGATATTTTTTAAATTACTAAAATAGTTCACGGGATTTTTCAAAAATGTTTCATTACATAGCCCGTCATATGTTATTTCACTGTGAATTATTTCACGTACATAAGTTAATTGGTTTTCACTATTTGCATGGCAGCAGAACATGCCAATTTTGACTTTGACGCATTGTTATGAGAAAACTATAGGAGTTAAAATTGATTCGTAAGAGGAAAATGTACTCAACAAGTATCGTCTACAAAACTAACAATATTTCATAGAAATATAACATTATGATTTTATCGCACTTGAAAACCCTTAAGACACTGGCGTCCCCTGCGGCAATGGCAGAGGTTCACTGGTGGGTGTAGCAGTTTGCGCCCTGTGTACAGTATTGCATGTAGTTTGGAGTCCGTTATAAGGCGGACTTGTTTTTTTTTATTATTATTATTATTCGGTACAGATATGTGCCAAAAAACAATCCGTCTACTCTCTCCACCATTGGACTGCTGCAATTCAAGGAACTACACGATTCTATGTCCAGAGATACAATGTGGTGTCTGCATATACAAGACATCTAACTAACGACGCAATATGAACATTTCAGAAATGTATACACATGTAAGCTTTATTTCCAATTGTGTAGGGAGCCGCGGTGGCCGACTGGCCGAATGGTCAGACATTCGCGTCCCACCATGGCGATCCGGGATCGATTCCCGGCGGGGTCGGACCCCGGATTTTCGCACGTGGGAATCGTGCCGTACGATGCCGTTGGTCGGCGGGTCTCTTCGGGTATCTCCCGTTTCCCCCGCCCTTTCATTCCGGCGCTGCTCCACACTTACCTCATGTCACCCCTCGATGTTAAGCGCTGACCAAAATCTCTCACTCAATTGTGTAGTTATTTCGAAGATTGGACTGAGATGGCCAGAACAGATGTTTATCATAGACAAGGTATTATAGGTCAGTCATTTCAGCATATAATTATTCTGAAAAGCCATGTAAAGCGTACAGCGCAGTTCTAAGTAACACAGCAAGAAGTACTCAAGACGATATGGGCATTCGGTGCGCGCACATACATCGTCCTGAGCGCTCTCGCTATTCTAATACTGGAGACTCACACAAACGCCAAAAAACATGTCGAGGCTGAGAAGAGTATATATACGCCCTAAGAGTAATCCAAGCACCCTCATCACGTCTTAACATAACCTCTAGACAAGTTACTGAACTGGCGCGTACTCTTCCTGCCGACAACTCGCCTCTACACGTCATTATTAGAGACATGCACAATTCGCGTTATTTTCTGACAGCTGACTTGACGCGAAGTGACTATAGACTCGTTCGACGTCTCCCGCTGGCCGATATTGTCGTGACTTGCGGCGGAGAATTCTTACACGGTAGAGATGTAACACACGTAAATGACAACACGTAAACGTTCGTGGCCAATTGAGTCGCAGATAATGCTCTGTTAAGTATAGGAAAGTGAAGTTTAGTCTGCTACTAAATGATAACGCGAATCTTGCATGTCCTCTAGTGATTGTACTACGGCCATTCTCCCAGGTTTCTACGGTTTTCGCGACAATTTTTTAAGCCTAAAAGAGAGCAGATATCAAAAATAAGTTTGGCAGATTTGTTTAAAACCGTTATATGTTGGAAAATTTTGGCAAGACAGTAAAAAATCATGGTTTCAGCTAATTACGTAATTAACAAAGGATTTGTTAACTGACTTAGTCAAGACCAAATGATTTCTCGTCTTGAAAAAATTCGCTCATGGGGATAAAAAAAATTAAAACCAACAGCCAAGCAGATTTGCGAGATCGCCAATCGTTTAGGCTTTTATAAAGTAACCACCGCAAATACGGTAGAAATAGAGAAGCATAGTCATTAGTAACCTGCTCGGGTTAGGTATGATATATCAATAAAACGTTTGAAAACTACTTAATTTATGGGTTTCATGGCCCGAAGGCCCCCGCTCCCTCCATCCCTTACATGCAAAAGTAATGCAGTACACGGCATACTTTTACTGCTCTCTTCGCCATGCCTCTTCATTCTTCCGTCAAATTAACTTTACTAGGCTTTCTGCCTGTGTTCTCATAAAACCCGTCCTCCTCGCCATTCGGAATGTGTCCCGGACTTTCGTTAAGTCTAGAGCCTTTACCTGATACTTTCCTTATGGGTCAATGGAAAATTTTAAGTCTTCATTATGCAAGGCATACCACTTATCAAATTCTTCGAGCCTTCTGCCGATCTTGTTGGCGAACTCGTTCCATATCTTGTGGTATCTTTCTCCATGCATGATATTTCCCATGTTTAATTCAAGGCCTTCACTCTCAATCGTATCTTCAAGCCAATCTTTAATATCTTGAATATTTTGACAATCATTTACAACGTGTTCAATGGTGTCGTCAAAACCACAGACCTGACAAGAGTGGTGACGTCTGTAACTTTTGTTCGTATAGATTTGCTTTGAAATTACCATGACCAGTAGCCAACTGAGTACTATAATTGGTTGTCGTTTGGTATAAGTTCATAAGTCCATCGTCCATTTTCGGCGTTGTCCCATCTCTCTTGTCATGCGTTCAGTTCTTGAAGTTTCTCTCGCAGCGTAGGTTTCCTGTTACTTGCTGCCATGGTCAGTCTTCCTCTTCCTTTCATCAGTAAATCTATTGGTATGATGCCTGCCAGCACCTGTCGAGCGTCGGTTGATGTTCTATAAGCTCTGGTTACTGCCAACAGGGTAGCTCTGGGCGCTTTAAGTAGCCTTCTTTTAATATGGGTATGATTGACAACGATACCAAATAGCAGCACCGAAAGTCATCATTGATTCAAAGACTGCATGATATATCTTGTTTAAGGTCATTAAATTTAGGCCCCAAGTAGAGTTGCCTATTACAAAGATTTTGCAGGACTGTCGCTGCCTTTTTACCTATGTAGTCTGCATGGTGATGAAAACTTAATTTATCATCAAGGATGAATCCCAAATATTTGAATTGGTGTACTACTGGTACTGGCTGATTTAGAAATCGTATTTCAGTGTTTCTCTTACAACTACTTCTGATATCACGGCTTTTGTTTTAGTTGTCGGCCCATTTTGTCAAGTATACTTAAAACATTACTGGTGTGGTCTTTTCTTCTAAAACGTTCCTTGATTACCCTTTTTATTAGGACTAAGCCATCATCAGCATATCCACATAAGGTAACTACTTCTGGGAATTTATTTTCAAAATGGCTATCAAACAAGATGTTCCACAAAATGAGTCCAAGCACGGATCCTTGTGGACAGCCTTTTGTCAAGGTTTTCCCCATTTGTATTGTGTTAGTTCGGTATATACTAGTTTGTTTGCAAAAATAATCCAAAAGGACTAGGTAGATATTTCCTGGAAAATTTTTGTTATTTAAGCCCTACATAACTGCTGGCCACCAGGCATAATTGAAGGCACCAGCTATACCCCAAGAATATTAACTATATATATTTTTCTTTTTTTTTTTCTTGGACTTCTTTCATTACATTAACCAGAGTTGTTTCTGTGCCCTTACCTTTATAGAATCCATATTGCTAGGGGTGTAATTTGTCTTCTGCATAAAGTGCTTGTAGATATTTGTAAATTTTACCTACTAAAGATAATAAAGTCAGTGGCCAGTATGGTTTTGTTTCCCTTGGATCATTTTCATTTCCCTTGTATAGGATTCGTACTAGTCCAATGTTCCATGCCTTGGGAAAAATCCCCTTGTTTAATAGCTGGTTATACACATCCAAATGTAAAGTCTTTATTCTTGAAAATATGCGCTTTACTATTTCCGTAGTAATTCCATCAATGCTTCTTATTCTTCGTATTTGTCACAATTTCTTGAAGTTCTTCCGAAATAAATTGTGGAGCTTCTTGAGTATCGGGTATTAGGTGCATCTATAATCTTTTCAGTTTGTGAATTCCATCTTCAATTTCCGAGTCGTCCGTAAGTAAGGCATGGAGCAGAAGCCTGACACTATCCTCCCGGGGTTTGTCCTTCTGGTGCTTTTATACTTGATGTTGGTTGTATTTTCTTAGTTTTATAGGCAACGATCTTGTACACCACTCCAAAGGGATCCTCATTTCCTCTTTCTTCGACACAGTTTATACCTAGATTATATATGAGCCAATCTACTTAAGTGTTCTGGCTTTGATTTTGATCGCTTTTGTTTTCGTAGATATTTCCTTTTAACTCTCCAGTTCATCCCACCAGGAAAGTGTAGTAGTACTTTGTTGGGTTTGCTTTAAGGTTTGTTTGCACGTATCTTACAAAATTTCAACTTCACTTACAGTTTGAATGCCTCGAGCCGAAATGTTGCCCTAACCATACTAACCTCGTGAATAAACATAACCGCTCTATGTGGGATTTAGTTATGGTCCTATAATTTGTATCACATAATATTAAAGAAGTGCTACACACAATAATGTGATAATACTTAAAAATACAGCGAAAAAACGCCCAATCCTTTCTAACAACTATAATATACTTATTTTGTAAACTAGACAGGTAAATCTCAACAAGCACCTACTCATTTACAGAATAATATAATGTCCACAAACATATGATAGGATGTCCAGAAACTATAGTATAAATATGCACACCATGCGAAACCTAGGCTACATTGGAGACGAAAATGTTAGTGGCAAAATGATGAATGAAGGTATTTTAAGTGCACACGGTGGCAATGTAGCACAGAGTAAGCCCCCTCATATATCTTACTACCATTGTTTTGACAAACATATTATGAGCGCGGACTTAAATTCCGACCCTTCCAAACATGATTTTATGTTAACTCAACGTTATCTACACACAACCTGGACGTATAGCTCATTAAGGGAATCTCTCCATACTATGTAGTGTCACATTATGCGCAAAAAATATCTTAACATATTTCGCCATTAACATTTTCCACTCAAATTTAGCCCGGAATTCACGTGGTGTACTTATCCAAATGTTAATATCCTGTATACTAATACATAGTATTGTATGTGTGTTTTATAACTAAATTGATATTTTCTTAGAAAATTTAAATAATCCTTTTTGTCGCTTGGGGGAAAGTGGGGGGGGGGGGGCATGCAACTAGTATTCACCTCTTCACCCCCAGGTACATCCGTGGAGACGAATGATTGCAGAACATGTTTTGCCCGGTAGGCGGTCATCTCTCTATATAAACCAAAACACCGATTGACATAATCAAACTTAACTGCAGGCCAAAACACCGAACCTAGAATCGTAAAATTTTTCGTGTGATTTCCCCTCACGTCGTAGGCAAGCGCTAAGAAGGGAATTTTCGGAATTCCACCTCTAGGCCTAAGCGGGCGAAAAGGGGTGAAATGTATTTCCGAAGAAACGTCGATAGAGTTCGAACCCGACGGCCTATCATAGTGATTTATTTTTTATTTTTATTTTGATGGGACACAAATAAAAATGCAAACCAGCCAATTTCAGAATTCCTCGAAATTCAACATTTATGGGAGTGAAAATCAAAAATTAAATGAGTTTACGATTAACTATCGATATCTATCGAACCATTCAGGATAATATAGAGTTTATATTCACTTCAAAATGTTACTTACGTAAATACCCAAAAAGTAACTTGGATTTTTTGAAATTCGACCCCCCCCCCGCCCTAAACAGTAAAAAGGGGGGAAATGTGTTCATTTATGAATCGTCTATATCACTGGAACACAATTGGCTATCGTCGTGAATTTTACTTCAATTGGTTACGTGTAGAAATGACTATGACTCCAAGATGTTACGAAAATTGATAATTAACGATTTGAAAATTCTTGAAATGTGTCCTGATTATTCCTCTATATCTGTCTTGATTTTTATATAGCTACGTAATTTTTGTTTAAGATTGATGCTTACTCAAATACCTGAAAAGTAATTTCACGAATTTTCGAAATTCCCCTCCTAGGGAGGTGAAAAGAGGTGAAAATGATGAAATATGTTTTCAATTAATCGTTTATATACATTGAACCCAGCGGGCTATTGTGTTTTACCCGTTCAAGAGACACCAAGTAGTCTGAAATGTGATTCACAGATGTTTAGAAATTCAGTCTCTTAGCATGTGAAAAAACCTGGAATGTGTTTTAGATAATGTTCTATATACATCGAACCCATCGAGAAATTCAGTTTATTTTTGCTTCAAAATGATGATTAGGTAAATGGCCACAAAGACGTTTCAAGATTTTTAAAAATTCGAACTCTCAGTACTGTACAGGGGTTATGTGATTTTCTATGAATGATCGATTTTGCTTTCACTTCACTTGAATACTTGAACAAACATTTAAGGTGTGAAATTAAAATTTTTCGAAATTCGTCACCTGAAGGAATGAAAAAGCTTGACATTTGTTTTCTATCAGCCGATGATATTTAAATAACCAGTAAAGTTACTGAGGTGGTGTTCGCGTCAGAATGATGCTTACGTTAAGTACCTAAAAAAAGTAATGCAAGTTTTATACTGTATACGATAACTTAATTAAGAAGAAAACAAAACTTAGTTTGTGAACTTTCAAGGCAGACGATCCGAAAAGCACGTAAAACCAGTCAAAAATAAATTATACAGCAGTTTCATTCTACAGTTTTATAGAGACGTGGTGTGTTCTACAACCTCTTTGAGGCCAGGAAATTAATATTTTATTTTTAAAATTAGTTTTAATGAATAATTCCGACGTTTTGTGGCGCAGTTGTTTGCAGCTCCGATCCATTGCTCGGGAGGTTCTGGGCTGTGCAAATATGCAAGTCTGACACACAAAATCTGTAATTTGGATGAAGTTCAAAAGTGCTGAAAATGGATTATGCAATCTACTATCTATTGAAGTTCCTCGACAGCATTAGCCCACATATACCATCTCACTAACCTCAAGGTTAGGGCACCAAATACATTTATATTTCAGCGAAACATTATGTATTTATCTTGCCAAAACTTCGTAATGCCACTCAACTTCAAGTGAAGATTTGGAAAATAAATGTTATTGTGGGCACCATCACCAATGGTTGTGTTCGGCGGAAATCAGTCTTAATACCACGTAAACGACGTATTCCACTGATTCTGATGCAGAGTTAACACAACTAGCAGATTTTTCTATCCAACACTTGATGACTGGACTACCTATGTGTAGACATATGCAAAATTCGCGTTATTTTCTGACAGCTGACTAGACTCCAAGTGACTATGCTCGTTCGACGTCTCCCGCTGGCCGATTGTCATGACTTGCCGCGGAGAATGTTTACATGGTAGAGAGGCCAATCTCTGTAAAGACGTAACACACTTAAATTACAACACATAAAAGTTCGTGGCCAATTGAATCAAAGATTATATTCTGTCATGTATAGGAAAGTGAAGTTTAGTCTGCTACCAAATGATAACGCGAATTTTGCATGTCTCTACCTATGTGGTGTACAATGAGGTTTTCTAATTAAAGTAAATATTATCTGCGCTGAGTAACACACGAGAAAAAAAGCCGCGGGCGCACTGCTAGTCAATAAATAAAACTTTACTTTCCCACTTTGGTGCTGCGTTATTTCCATTTCATGACGAAGAAAATGGATGACAATAAATCATACGTCATCACTGCATGTACCAACGTTATCTAATCGACGGTTTACGTATGTGCAGTATCTAAACTCGCTTACGAGTACGCTGTCGCTATATTATGGAGAACCCGCTACATCCACGCTGCAAGGCAAAGGCGCAAACAGTTACACACACAAATACAGCAGGCTGATAACGAACGAACACGACATTCCGTAAGCCCTCGCTCGGCAAGAAGAGAATTCGTCCGTGTTAACGCAACAGAAAGAAACCTGGGTAAGGACCAGCTGTTTCCCGTTGCTACAACGCGACTTTCGCAGTTTTGATGATGCAATAACAACAAACGCAACGAAACTCGCCTGTGCTAACACTGCGGCTTGACATTCGCCTTCTCACAAGTGAAACCGTTAGAATCAACGATCTCCTACAAAAAAAAATACATTAATCGGCCCCACAATAATGAAGACACCAAACGATAATTGCCGAGGCGAAGACAAGTTACACACAAGACCGGATGACATCATCACAGACAAGGCTTACTAACACAGCGATGAACACAAAGAATAACAAGGTAGTCAGACAAACTTTTCAGCGCATTTCAGGACCCCGCATTGACCCACCTTTAAGTAGACTACCCTTGTGTTATAATATGTTCCACGAATGAGTGAACACCTGACATTTCTGTTGACACAATTTTCTGTGGTACACTGTGCAGGAGTATTTTATTGCTAGGCCTCTCACTGCTGCCAACATTTTTTTCTCGTGCAATCAAACTTGTTACATTGTCTCACGAAAATAACATAATGCATTTAATTTTCGGAAACGTTAACACTTCAACTGTTCACAGTTTTCAGAAACGAGCATTTCTCCGTAGAATAAACTACTCAACCAGCCAGACAAAGATAAGATTACGTAATCAAGAGTCATGCAGTTGACAAAATACTCGACACCTCTGCTAAAATACGTCTCAGTTAAACCTAGAAAATATTATAACTATCTAAAATCATCTCTGACTATAGTACGTATGTACGGAACATTGGAGAGACCGAAAAGAAAAAATAAAGGGGACGGATTTAGCACTACCTATAATACTAGGGAACCAATGGCCCTGACACAGCCAAATGTGAAAATAAAAATGATAATAGAACTTACCAGAAACACAGACGGCGGCGAGTTACACCTTAAGAAGACCTCGCTCTTTAGTTTTGCAATGGTTTCGAAAATATTTCTTAACGCAAATTAGTACATATATCAAAAATGCATTCCTACAGTTTTAAGACATACATCACTGATCTGAATTTTTTCTGTTGCAATACACCAAACGGATTTTTAGATTTTTGCCCCTGAAATATCACATATTTTGTAGTCAAAATAAGCCAGAATGAATAAAAATAACTTTACCCTAGCAAACGGTACATTATTATTATATAAAAAAAAAAAAAAACACTCTGGCAAAATTGTGTATCATATGACTGTAAACAGTCCGAAATTTTTTCAAAGCATTTGGTTAAAAAATATTAGAGTTACTTGCAATGAAAGACCATGGCCATAAGGCCATTGCTTATCTAGGGGCCATAGCGCGAGAACAGATAGGAATTTACATGTGAAATATTCGCCGAAGCTTAGTGGCCATTTAAGGTATTATTTTGGAAGTAAGTATAAGCTGCATTGAAATGAGGAAAATCTTGGTACGGTAATAAACACGGAAATCCATTATAAGTAGGTGTTTAGGAGTGTCTTTTTGGCATGAAAATTTACACTGGTTGATAGTTTTCTAGGCATTGTAAAAAAAAAAAAAAAAACTTAGGAAATCCTATAGCAATGTCGATAGCCTGAGATGAACAATAAAAATTTTAAGTTGTAGCAGGTACAGCTCTCCACCTAATTTAATGCACCATGTAATTGCTCTCACCAGGGCTCTGGTATAGGTAGCCGCCTTAGGCACGCTGGTTTGTTACAGAGAAGGGAGAGTAATATACAGAATGTTCAGAAACAATCGCATAATAAGAACACTACGCGAATGCTGGGCTAAATGAGAGGCGGAACATGTAACAGGCAAAATGTACTACGGCGACATTTTACGTGCACAATGGGACAACACTGCATGGAGAAGTCCCCTCTTGAGCTCCACGTCCAGGTATCATATGTTACGTCAAGTAAACGTAGAATCATTTTTAGACGCTCGGGACTTTAACCGGCACCCATAACATTCAGGCCAGCACAGCAGTAGCAACGTAAGACATCTGTGGAATACAAGGGGGGACTAACTACAGTGTTGTGTTGTCATGGCATCGTACAACATTTTGCCACTTAGTTTTGTCTCCAATATAGCCCAGAATTCACGTGGACACACACACACACACACGTCACTCGGGATAACGTGAACACTACAAATTTAACCTTGAACTATATCACTAGTATTACTAGCCGTTAGTGCATATCAATCAACATTAACTATAATATTGTATGGTTCGTAGCGAAATTACGCAAACAATACTGAAACAAAATTAAAATAAATCTACATCTTGTATTTCAACTATATAGATTCCTACCAACGGTACTGTTTATCTTACATGCGCAAACATCAAATGCCGTGAAGAAAGGTTACGTTGTTTGCCGTTACGCGCGGAAAGACACGAATAGGCTGAAAATCGATTTTTAGCACAAGCAGGAATATTTTGAGTGCTCACTTTATCCCAAACAGTCTATATAAATGAAGGATAGAGAGAGCTACCTTGTTGCAGTGCCTGCCGATGCCCATGAGGAAGTTGTCCGGTTTGATGTCTCTGTGGATGAAGCTCTTGCAGTGAACGTACTCGATACGGCCAATCATCTGGTCGGCAAGCATCAGCACCGTCTTGATGGTGAAGCGGCGCGAGCAAAAGTTGAAGAGGTCTTCGAGAGAAGGTCCGAGGAGATCCATGACCAGCACATTGTATTCCCGCTCCTGGCCGTACCACCTGTAACAACGTGTCTGCTAACATTAGTAAACAGTACAGAGTTGTACTCAACTATACGAAGTACTCTCCTACGTCTTGTCGAATGAAGCTAGAAAAATAGTCATTTTTGTTTTGTAAAACAATGTCTTACAATATGCACCGTGGATTGCACATATAAGTATACAAACTACAAGAACACACATACTTTTCTATATCTAAATATACTGCACAACACTCGTATACGAGGCCTCTAATTTCTTTAATAGATATACACTGTCAGGAAACGAGAAAGGTATGGAGGGGGCGGAGGTAAGAAGAGGGCATAGATTTTTTAAGATAGTAATTTGGGGTAGCGAAAATTTCGGGGTTAACATTGTACCAAACATTTTCTCTTATAAAATGACGTGGTGGCCTTCAACCATTAAGAAACTTCATGATTAACCAATTTATTCACAAAGGACACAATACTATTCATAAAATTGTTCAACATTTATTTAAAATTAAACTAGACAGGTAGTACAACGTTTCCCTAACCAGTACAAAGTTACCACAAATGAACGTAACTAATCTTTCAATGATCTACGTTTGCCTTAATTATGCGGTGGAAAATATATTAAGAACATTATTCACTTGAACTGCTTAAACATTTTTGGCACTGATATTGGGAAGTTTAGTTACCACAACATAAACTTTAAATTACCGCTCATGAACACAACACAACACACGCATGGTAATGGTTAGCTACTCCTCCCTAACCGATAATTTCGACAGCGAAGCATACCACAGGGCGGTACCGAAACACTGCAGCATTCAGTAAATCCCTTACGTAACCTAGTTTTCGACGTATTTTTTTTTATTTGTACCAGATATTTTTTTTCTTATTTTAGACATAAATTGTGATTAAATCTTCCTCTCAGAAAATTGTTGCTGTATCTCTCACAGTTTTCGCGTAGTAAGTCGTAAACGTCAAAGTGTGCACTTTACGGGTTTATATACGCCACTAAAACCAACAATAATACCAAACCGAAAAAGTTCACAGTGTATAATGTTGTAGGCTATGAAATGACACATAAATACAAAAAAAAAAAAAAAATATTGTTGTATTTAATAAAAAATTCTGCATTTTGAAATGAAAATTTAAAAATTGTTTAAAAATACAAAAATTTATTTATTTATTATTTTATATAGTTCAAATAGCCAGCAACATTGTTATACACTGTGAATTTTTTAGGTTTTATATGTTGGATGGCTTTAGTGGCGTACATAAAACCGTAAAGAGCAAATTTTGACATTAACAACTCATTACGCGAAAACTATGAGAGATACAACAATTTTCTAAGGGGAAGATTTAGTCACAATTTATGTCTAAAATAAGAAAAAAAAATATCTGGTACAAATATAAAAATAAAAAAAGACGTTGAAAACTGAGGTGAACCGCGCCCTTAATATTCCTTTATACCTTAACGTGCAATATTTTTTTCACCTGATATTTAGTGGCACTAAAAAAAGTTTAAGCGTCATTTCGCATACAGATTCAGTTTCACTTGTACAGTACGCTTACATACCACTACTATGGAAGCACGTATACATATACTACCTGTAGTGTGTGTGAAATATTTTGGTCGGCGCGTAAGCGTGTAGCTTTGCTGTAGCATGGTACGGAAATTATTTTTTTCACGTGTAACTATATTAAAAATTTTTGCAATGTGTTTATCTACGAAAAGAAGGCACGCTTCAAACGGAGTCCCTATGGTTTTAAAAATTCCGTCCTCTAATTAAAAACATTGTTACCAAGCTCCTTAAAAGTGCTAAAATTGACTTTTTCACGTTGCTGTAGCTGAGAAAATATCAACTGTATTCGTAAAACGAGATCACGGAAACCTGCATTGGACTTTACCACATACTTAACACAATAAAATAACAGGATCATCGCTTGCAGTCCCGTTAAAAACACTTTCTACGAAAATATTGCACGCAAGTTTAGTAGGCTTACTCCGCGCCTTGAGGCGATGAGGTGAGTATGGAGCAGCACCAAAATGAAGGGGCGGGGGAGAAACGGGAGATTACCGAGAAAATTCGCCTACCCACGGCAAAATCCGGCACGATTCCTACACGCAAAAAACCGCATCGCCTTGGTAGGTGAATGGTCTGACCATTCTAGCCACCACAGCCCCACTACCTGTAGTAAGAAAACTGTGTAATGTGTCGAGATGTCATCAACTACTTCACACAGGGTACGTTGTCGAGTTAAAATAATAACTTACGTTTCTCGTCCAGGTGGCACCGGACTAACGCCTGCTGCAGGGGAAATGACGAAAAACATACCCATGGGACGACACATAAAAGTAGGTGGTCCCGAGATTTGCCCAGCCCCGAGAACAAGTGACCCATCTACACGTTGCAAGTAAAATAAGCAGAAGTGAAGTGACGAGATTTTGGTCAGCGCTTAACATCGAGGTGAGAGGTGATATTATGCGAGTTCAGAGCAGCGCAGGATTAAAAAGACGGGGGAAACCCGCCGACCAGCGACATCGCCCGGCACGATTCCCATATGGGAAAATCCGGGGACCGACCCCGCCGAGAATCGAACCCTAGGCGGGAGGCGAGAGGTCTGCCACCGCGGCCCCAAAGCTAAGCAGAAAACAATAGGAACAAAGCACACGTGAAATAGAAAGCTGAATACTGCCAGGATTACTCTGGAAATTTAACATAAATGGTATTTATTCTCCGTTCAATTTTACCAGGGTTTTTGAATAAACAAAGCGAATGATAAATATTATCGGTTACTGATCGAACAATAAATATATTTTTGCTGTATGTCGTGTAAAATACATTTTTCTGTCTATCTACAAATAAAAAAGTTTTAGTAAAAAAATTTTGCACACATTGTAAACACAATCTACGTTGCTATACAGTTATTTAACGACTCGGCGCAATGTTAACGTACTAGTTTCTTGGTACACACACCAGTATTCAGCTACGTACACTACTTTCAAACAACTTGTACGCGAAAATAACATAAGTTTGATAATAATTACTACGGTAAAATAAGTCGGATTGTTGCGCAAATATCACAAAGTAAACTCATAATTATTTTCACAGAAAATGTTTTTGGACATAAATATTTGTAACGTATCTACGTTAGGCCTACTGCCAAATGGCTTATCCATATTCTATTTCGGCTAGTTCGCACCAAAATTCCTTATTCTAACTCGTGCCAGAGGTGTTCAATAGACTTCAGAGGTTAGGTTATGTGACGTTGTTGGGCGTGAGCAGCAAAATTTTGTTGCGTATTTTTTTTCGGAACGTGGATAAATGTGTCTGCACATTAAACAGAGGTAATGTTTGAATCTTATAAATAAATTATCGACATGATTGATGAACGATCACGTGTGCGTTTCTAAACAGATACAAAGTAATCCAAGATTAAGTTTTTCTATCATTCGTTTGGCTGACAATTTTTCCCGTACAGGACGCCAAATTTCTATTACGTTAGTACCAGAACTTTAGAATCCCCATCGTAATTCATGGCTAGACAATGGCACTTGAGTATTGAAATATACTGAAAGTATACAATAAATCGAATTTTCCACGTTTTTATGTAATTTTTGCGATTCTATGTTACTAAAACATACGCAGTTTTCAAGTACTATTGTTTGTATATTACTAGCTTGTTACTTTTTATTATTCTTACTGTACACAGTTTTGTCGTTTGGAAAGAGTAGGTCAGCGCGCGGTACAAATTGAACCAATTAGCAACTTGCACGGTTCAATGATACGGTGACGTTTGTGTATAGAATGACATATTCGCACATTTTATTACCGTGCGGGGGTTGACTGCACGAATAAGGGTATATGGAGGCAGTGTGATGAATCGCTGCCTACGATGCAAATTCTTCGCTGCAATACGAAAGCCCTGAGATGAGTCAAATATCGGCACTAGCTCCTAATTTAAGTAACAAAAAAACTCGAGACGTGACCTAACATTACGGACCTTACTAACCATATTTTCTTCAGAAGTGAAAAGGCAACCATAATAATATAAACATATTTGATTAAAATTATAAAAAGTATTTAAATACCTGCTAGCCAACTAAGTACGGAAGTTAAAAGTCCCAATAAAAAAGCGAAACACGGTGTTCAGTATACGACTTTTAAGTCATACTATGCTGATCTGAACTTTTACCATTTACTTATTATTTGGGCACTGTTTACTACATAAAACATTCATGGGGGGAATTTAGAAGTTTTAGATAAAATCCACAAGAAAATTAAGAGTTAAAACAGGTACGGGCATTTATGAAAGCAGGAATTTTTAAAGTCGTCAATGTATTGACAACGGCCGATGCTGGATTTCGTACTGATACATGAAATACTATTCCACGCGAGCTTACATACACAACTTCGGTTTGTCCCAGTATTAACTTAGATGTGAGGTACAAATACAATATGACTTTCACAAAAATACTGTTGCGCGGCTACATAATTAAAAATTTTAAGTGTAAGATTCGTCCCATGAAAAATGTTCAGACCATTTGCAGGCTACGGGCATTAACACACCAACACTTCCTTTTCTCGTGTCTTATTTCATGGCGTGATACTTTCTCATGTATAGGACTGCAAACAAAAACAAGCGAAATTTATGAGGTGACTGCCCATCTGTACCAAACAATATACAACTACAATCTTATCAGAAACTGGCACGAGATAAAAACGGCATCATCATAAGCTTGCTAAGTTTACAAATCGACCACGTTCCTTGTATTTACTATCTTCGTATAGTAAGTGGGTCACGCGAAGCAAAGGAATTATATACACAAGTCAGGCAACCGGAGTGTAGGTGTGTATGAAAACCGAAACGCGTCAAAGACAGTATAATTAATCATGCCTCGATATCTTGAAGCAGTCCGCTGCCGCTTCGATTTCATTGTGTAGTAAGTACTAACTCGGCTCACGAATAGCTTTCATGTGTTGAATACTTATAGGTACGTACTACCGTGGAAATACAAAGCGTAATAAACATAAATTCGAGCCGAGCCCTTGTGGGTGATCATTTAATGACCGAAATGTAAACCAAAACTTACATAATTCACCGTACGGGCCTTCCTTAAGGCCTCGCTGTTTAGTTTTGCAGAGGTTTCGACAGCATTTGTTTTAACGCAAATAAATACATATATCAAAAATTTATTCCGGCAGTTTTAACACTTATATATCATCGTTTGTATCTGAATTTTTTTGTTACAATACACCAAACAGAATTTTAGATTTTTGCCCCTCAAATAACACACATTTTGTAGTCAAAATAAGTCAAAATGAAGCAAAATATTTTTTTGCGAACAAACGGTACATTATTTAAAAAAACGCACTGGTAAAATTGTGTCGTATGACTGTACATAGTCTCAAATTGTTTAAAAGCATTCAGTTAAAAAAAAAAAAAAAAAAAAAAAAAAAAAAAAAAAAAAAAAAAAAAAAAAAAAAAAAAAAAAAAAAAAAAAAAAAAAAAAAAAAAAAAAAAAAAAAAAAAAAAAAAAAAAAAAAAAAAAAAAAAAAAAAAAAAAAAAAAAAAAAAAAAAAAAAAAAAAAAAAAAAAAAGTTGAAATAAATGAAAGAGCACTGCCTTAACTAAACTCGAAATGCTTTACAGTGAGTTTTCACAAAACTACTTAACGCGCTTTACAATTGTAGCACACACTTAAGACTGATCCTGCAGCACGACTGGCGCGGGAATTCCGCCAGGCAGCGCGGGCGTCTCCAAAACCACAGTAGCAGTAAATAGCGCCAAGATGTCTACACGCGCACGCTGGGAGGCAGACGGAGGATGACGGTTGGGGCACACAGTGTTGCCAGTAGAGAGTGGCGGCACAGGACCGAGGTAGTATTATCAGTGGTAACTTGAGACGACAACACTTGGGCTGTTGTATCAGTTACACTCCTCTGAGCGCTCTTCTCAGATAATATTTTTCAACTCCTCCGCTGTACAGCAGATACATGCGTGCGGTGAAAACCTATACATAGGGCCACGATTTTGTCGCGAAAAGATTTTTGTCACTTTGTTTCAGTGCCTCTCGCGCACATCGGCAGTTCTGCTTCATGATTACTGGCAGCGTGTCTTTGTTCATACACGTTGCGCATTTGACTGCACCAATCAGAATAAGATTATTGTGACTCTGTACGTCTGTAATTTGCCAAGGCGAGTGAGAGTAAAATCATCCAATCACAGTCGATGTAGCGGAGCTGCATGTGTGCACATGATACATAGAGACATGCAAAATTCGCGTTGTTTTCTGACAGCTGACTAGACTCCAAGTGACTATAGGCTCGTTCGACGTCTCCCGCTGGCCGATAATGTCGTGACTTACCGCGGAGAATGCTTACACGGCAGAGAGGCCAATCTCTGTAAAGACATAACTAGAGATGATGGTTTATCGCGGGAAAACTTGACTGTTTGCTGGATTTCAACACACGTTAGGCTTACCAGTGTCTTTAGCTTGCACTTGGAGTTGTTACCCTATTTGACTGAGTCAATAAGAATACCACTATTGTAATGTTTGATGCATGTTATTGGTCTGTAGACAGCTACGTTGTGTCAGATGTATATCACCCAATCATACAATTTGCAAGAAACTATAGTGTTTGCAAGGGTATGTTGGCACAAAACATTTTCGCGATATGCCATCATC
>PNEQ01066062.1:0-33643 GCA_003012365.1 Medauroidea extradentata | reverse complement strand
TTTTTCATTTCTTTATGTTAACTGGTTTTCACGTTTTGTATGAAGTAAAAATACGCAAATTTTGACTTTGAAGTGCCATTACGGGAAAACTAGATGAGCTAATTTTTTTCCGTTAGAGGTATATGTACTCTCAAGTAATGTGTACAAAACTAACACTATTTCATACAAATATAAAATTATGTTTTTTCCCCACTTGAACGCCCTTAAGAGGAGTCCTCGACTGGCGCATGGACGGCGTTGCAGCGTGTCACGCGCATACATTTTTACGCGAAACCTATTAACTTATTCATATTATGTTTACCTACGAAAAGAACACACACTTGAAACCATGCTTCTGTTTTTTCAAAAATGCAGCACGCTTGTTAGAAACATGATGTTCGGGCCTCTCAAAATGGCTAAAAACTTTTTTTTATACTGTTGTAACTCCGAAAATGTTACCTGAATTCGTAAAGTGCAAAACGAGAAGCATGCGTTGGTCTTTACTTCAAACTATTCAAAAATAAAATATTGGGGCCACCGCTTAAAGCCCCATAGTTAAAAGACTACAACGGAAACCTTGCACGCCAGTTTGGCGCGCTGCGAATAGAGGCGATATGCTCCTCGCCAAGCGTGGGACACTGACTCTTATCGCTACGCTGTTACCACGCGTCAAAGGTGGAAATTTGACACCGCGAAGGACTCCTCTTAAGTACACGTTTCTCCACGGCATTCGGTACACATATTACCACACTGCAATACAACCCGCACACACTCGCACCTGTAGCTGCATTTGCGTACATAGTTACACGATAACTAGGGGCAGGAAGTTTTCGCGAAAATATTTTTGCTCCACTTTATTACTGTGGCTTACGCGCTCACTTGCAGCTTTGCTTCGTGGTCAGTGATTGGATGTTTGAATTCCCAGCGTCTCGGGGTTCTGTCCGCAAATCACAGACGTGTGGTGTCGCAGCTAACTTTGTTCTGATTGGCACATTCAAATGAAAGGCGATTCTGCACAAATACGCACAGCCAATGATCATGAAGTACAGTACAGGTGTGCACATAAGGCATTGAAACAAAGTGGAGTAAAAACATTTTAGTGAAAATTTCCAGCCCCTAGCGATAACGTAATCAGGAGCAATTGAAGGCCTTGGTGGAAGAACGGGGCATGTCACATTTTGCAAATTTTCAGTAACAAGGAGCAAACAAATATTTAAGAAGGAAAAATTCCAAGGCATGTTTAAACTTCTCAGAACTTGTAATGTGTTCGAAGTATATGTTTGCAAATCATCAAGAATCATTAAGTTAAATAAACTATATTTGATATTTTCTCAAAAGTTTACAAATGTGACATACCCCCTTGTTCCACCAAACCCTTCATTTCCAGAGCTACAGAGATGTTAGGAAGAAGTGTACCACTACCACACAACAGGAACGAATTAATGGCTCCGGCCACTCCAACGCCTGCAGGTAAACCCGAGGATAATGCTGTTCACTTGCGACACTGGTTGGCGGAAGAGAGGCTAGCAGGAAAGAAACGCTAACAGTCATATTTGCTACCTTGCGGGTATACATGTAGATTCTCTATTCATCCAAAGTGACATAGTTATCATACCCATGATACAATGCTATTGTAAACTTATCTCAGGCTGAAATAATGTCCTTGTCCGCTTTTGAACGGATTAAAACTTCAACTGTTCTCCTAATGCAAACATCATTATTGATGAAGTTCCAGGCTTGCTTTTTTATCTTTCCGAAGAAAGCACAAGTTGTATTTGATCCGATCATAGCAGGACAAAACATATGAATAGTTTTTAATTTCGCATGTCCCGTTGAATAGCAGATATACTGACAACTTTTATTGTATCTTGCCTGAGGAAGTACGGATAACTTCAGTGTGTGTCTTCGTCTGCCCTCGCAGACTTTAAGGGATAATTTCTGTGATTCCAAGGATGATCTGTGCCAAATTTCAAAACTTTTTTTATTCCAATGTGGTATCTTCATGTCCGATATTATCATACCATTTGTTATGTTGTCACATCTAACCGGGCCAATGGGAATTCTGGTACGTCGTTTACTGATTATTTGTTATTTCTCTGTAATCATAACCGTATCGAAGATATCGTCGTCCTGTTGTAAGGCGCGACATACTAGAGCTTTTACGAGACTACTTTGGTAATAAATTTGTTTACAATTTTACACTTTCTCTATCATTGCTATTAGAATTTGTTTAAATTTTCGGCAGTAGCACGGTTGGTACCAGTACAACTTACATTAGTGACTCAGTGCGCTTACAATTAGACAACTGAGGATTGACGGAGAATGTTATTTCTCTAAGGACCGTATGCCGAACTTTCCATTGAACTTTCGTTCACGGGGCGCGCAGAAAGCTCTGCGCGTGTGAAGTATTAGTTTTCCCGTAATTATCTATCCGTGTATTTTCTACAATAATGTATGTGAATTTTACTGTAAAAATTAGATGACTTTCGGTTCTACGCAAGGAAAAATTAATTCCTCATAGAAGTTAGGAAATAGTACCATGCATTTTTCAAGTAATTTTTTTATAGAAAAACAGCACCAATCATTTGTCAGGTAAATTACTTTTTTAACCCCTGACAAGGAAAAAGTGTTACAATTTTGACACATTAGTCTGTCTGTGGCTTCAGGTCCCAAACGGATGGAACGATTTCAGTGTTTTTTAATACTTTAACTGAAAGCAATTTGCGTCGGGATTGTTCTTAGCTCTATTTGACGAAAATCTGTTCAGCCGTGTAAAAGTTATTTACAGTGGGCCTTATTCATAGTCGTGAGACAGATTCGAGATGATCCTGAAACCATCTTGTGCCTGTTAGTCTAGGGTTGGTCCTCACTTGGTCTGGACCAAGTGCTACCTTATTCATAAACGCCGTCTAACGCCGGACTAGAGGTAGTCCCGGGATCAGCCTTGTACATTGTTGTCAGATGCTTCGCGCACTTCACTTTTTAACACACAGGTAAGAATTCCCTAGTGAAAATAATTTGAGTTTCGATGACTTTTACCCCGAAATATTGTTTCAGTTATGCCATATAGTAAATAAATTGTGACGACGTTAGTACAGTTTATACCAATAAGTCACTTTATTGAGATATGCTGTAAATAAAAATATAAGTAAATTTTCCTTTATTGATGATTTTGCTAGTGTGGCTGCTGTATAGCAGTGGTAATGTTTCCGCTTCGTAATTTACAGTCGTGAGTTCAAATCGTCGTGAAATACATAAATTATTTTAATTTTTATACTACAAAATGTATAGGCAGATGATACCGAAATTGTATTCGTTTAAACGGTATTTATTCCAAACAGACAGTAAATTAATAACAAGCATAAGTTTATGTGTGGTAAAAAAATCGCCTTTTAAAACAATAATTTAAACTACTGTTGATGAAACATGAGAACATTAGTTAGAATGGAAAAAAAATTCTGTAACACGTAGGCCTATTTTAAAACAAAAAGCAGAGCAGAATTCTAAGCTAACATATAGTTAATATACACTACCAGTACATAAATATGTATATTTCACTTTTTGAAATTTTATTATGAACGATATGTACTGCGGCATTATGTGAAGAACTAACAAGAAAATTTAACAGCAACATTCCACACAAAAATGTAGGAAATATTTGTAAGAATATTTTGTGCAAATAGAGGTTTCCGTGCTAAACATACAGGATTTACTGTCGTGAAGTTGAATGAATTTAAAGTTTAGTTACAGAATGTACTGAATAAATGCTTATAAAATAAGAAAACTGCATTATTTTCGTTATGTACAAATAAAAACAGCACAAACATTTTTGCACCAACCAAGATTCGAACTCTCAAGCTATGAGTTACCTGTCCACTACCCTACCACTTTTTTAAAAATTAAAATGTTTGGTACAATGGTTAGGCTATCGCCTCGCCACTGTACCAAACATTCCCCCCCCCCCCTGACAAATTCAAGTAATCCCAAGTAACTTGTACTGTGTAAGTGTATGGTGACATCTAAGCATTCAGTCCAGACGAACGCAAACACCCAGTCCTGAACCCGAGGAAGTGACTTTAAATATCACCACCCCAGCAGGGAATCGAACCCGGGACCCTTGGTCCAGCGGTCAGGCGCTAACCACTGAGCCAAGCGGTCGGACTTTTTATTTAGTGGCCTCCGGCAACCGCGAGGTGCCAAGTACCAAAAAAAAAAATGGCCAAACCCATACGTAAATAGCATTGTCAGTGGCAATAACAAGCAAAAAGGTCGCGGCCTCCGGCATAAGGGTGCTCGCAGCACCGAGGACGCTCCAGTCCCTAACCTCAAAACGTTTTTCCCGTAGCGGCCGGGGGGGGGGGGAGGTTTGTGTCCTAATCTCTTGATCACCACCTATGTACCCCTCCACTGAGCTACCATTTCACACATACTGACGAAAAGATAAATACGTGTTATACTGTAATGTTTACAAAATCTTTTACGCAAATCTTATATTTAATGTTTTATGTTGCTTATAGCAATGATTTCCACCTTCTTAGGCCTGATAAAATATTTTTGTTGTAGTTGAATAACTCACATGGTACAGTAAACACGCAATACGAGTTTTTACTTACAAAGTTTGAATTTTACGGTTTTCAATTAAGTAACTAGTGCTTATAACTAAATAAATTATTGACGTATGCTTATAATATGTGTATTTGTTTAAAATATTAATTATATTCCATAAACAGAATACATAACACAGGCGTCGTCGTATATTTTGATGGTCCGCCATGTTCATTTTTGGCTTAGCCCATCGTTAAAACTGCCCTTGGTCCGGACTAAAAGTTAGACTGGACTAACGCAATATGATCCTGACTAGCGTTAGTACGCGTCTATGAATACGACAAAAGATAGTCCAAGGACGATCCCGCACTAGTCCGGGTCAAAAACGACTATGAATAATAGTAATAATAATAATTAGTCTATGGTTCATTCCTCATCAATGTTCTGATTCTGTGAGCCAATGGTTTTGTATGTACTGACTTCTGTTGACGAAACATAAAGCGGTACATTTTATCTACGTACATACTTAGCTTTTAAGCCATGTTTAGTTAACTCGCAGTGTTCCGGTATTAACTTATGTTAAACTGCCAATTAATAAATTACCAACTAAAACCCTGTGTGAAAATTATGTGGTTCGGTTACTGGACTTTAGGTAACTGAAGTGTCCCGGATAAATTTTTCATTTGTATCGGATTCATCTCGTTTCCCACACAATTGAAATATCTGCGCAGTGAATTTCCATTTGTGCGTGTTTCCCTTGTGGGATGCGGTGCGTGTACTTGCCCTGAGTGGAAAACGCAATCTGCCCTCACGGCGCAACCAACAAGCACGCGTGCCAACCTACGTGAAATACGTACTTTTGCAATGACAGTTCCCGGATAACAAGCGGGTTCATGAATAAACTGCGCGGCTGAGCTATGTTATCCGTCGACGTTCGTGTGCTAAGTGGCGACCCTGCTCGATGCTCTGCTTATTGAAATTGTTGCCTCTGAATCGCTGCAACTTAATTCATTATTATACTGATAATTGCTTCAAAAGCTTCTACTGTATTATATCGTCTTGTTCGATATGTGGCATATGTTTTGCGAACAGTGACGGCAATTATTTCCTACAAGGAGCCGCGCGGTGGCCGAATGGTCAGACCGTTCGCCTCCCACCAAGCTGATACGGCGGGGTCGGTCCACAGATTTTCACATGTGGGAATCGTGCGGGATGATGCCGCTGATCGGTGGGTTTTCTCGGGGATCTCCCGTTTCCCTGGCCCTTCATTCCGACGCTGCTCCATACTCACCTCGTATCCCCCATCTCCAAAACTAAAGACCTCGATGTTAAGTGCTGACCAAAAAATCTCTCACTCTCGCTCACTATTATATGTATTCAGTTTATTTTACAACACCGATGTCAACCATTTTTCTTAGAATTAAAGACGTATAGTTTGTGGATTTCCATGTAACACATACTTCCCTACCAATTCAGATAGTTATGCGAAATGTGATGTTAAATAAATAAATAAATGACTTGTATATAAATTAAGGAGGGGCTTAAATACGGAATTACATTTTTTTCGAGCCGTAAATAAAATATTTCATCTGACCGTTCATTAAACATTACGCGAACAGTTTGCGTACATAAAGTTGATCTCCACATTCATTATCTGTGTTTAATACAGTTCCATTGGGATGTTCTCCTAAGCCCTTATTAAAGAACACAGTATTTCCATGGGCCGGCATTTCACGACGTTTCGGGTGCTGACATCTGCTCCCATCTTCAAGTGAAGTTCTTTTGTGTCTTCATCGTTGTGTCGTCTAGTCTATTATCTGTGACGTCGTTGTTATCACGTCTTTGTCCATTATTGTATTCGTCCCGGTGTTGTCTGTGCTGTCTTAATTGAAATGGTCTGATTTTACATATTATTTTGTATTTCGACTTTTGGTTTTTGTCTGTTATTGTTTTCCTGTATTTGTTGTTGACTTATTCGTTATGGGATTTTTCATGTTCTGTTGTTTTGGTTTATGGATGTACTGACTACAGCCAGCTAGGCTTCTGTTTTCTTTCTTTCTTTTTTTCGTTTTTCGTTCTTTGCTTTTTTAGTCTCATTCTAAGATTCCTGGGACGAAATATATCGCAATGGCTTCTGTCCACAATAGTACAGTTTGTCATTCTGTCCAATTGCAAGAAGTATTCAAAGACGTTAAGGCATTGGCGTCGGAAAATATGTTTAGTTTTGCAAAATTGTAAGTCAGGACTTTAGGGAAACATTTCTCACACATGTCGGAAGAATAAATATTTATATAAGCTACTAGCTGGCCGGCTGCGGCTTTGCTCGCGTGAAATTATGAAATGTAAACAGCAGCTCTGGATAAAAATATGTGACGAAGGCATTTAACAGCTAGCGTACTCAATAACAGTGAACTATAAATTGTTTTAGCTCAGTGCAAAGAGCACGCGCAATATGCTGGTATGATGTCATAGTAATTCCCATTGCAAAGTCTTGCACGGGAAACGAACCCGTAACCCCACCCCTCTCACACCACAAACTTTATACAATACCTGAGTGAATGCTTAAAGGCAGGCCGTGATAATTCTTTCGTATGTACAGGCTACAGTCCTAAGAGGTTTTATTTATGAGTAGGTTGACAAAGAGAAAAAACTGTTGAATTATTTCTCCGTGATCATTCTCTTTTTTTCGGGAGACGATAACATTTTACTGCTTTCTACATCCTTAATTTTCGAATTTCATAAAGTCCTGAATGTGATTTGTAGATATTTACATAAGCTTCATTCTTATCAAAAATCATCTCGATATCTCAACGGGTATAAGTGGTACAGATGATTATTTGAAAACACATTATATTTTTTAACAGCTTTCAAAATAAGGACGAATTTCGAAAAATCTTGAAATTATTATTTTAATATTTACGTATAATTTATTTTAAAGCATAAACCATTTCAATATTTCCAATGGTTTAGGAGATAAGTGGGATTAATTAAAACACCTTTTATTTTTTAACAGCTTTCAAGGACGAATTTCAAAAAATTCTAAAAGTCCTTTTTAGATATTTATTTAAGCATCACGTTTAAGAAAAATTCACTTCACTACCTGAAATAGTTTAGGAGAAGTCACGGATTAATGAAGAACACATTTTACGGCTCTTCACCCCCATAATTTTCGAATTTCGCAAAATCGAAAAATTCGCAAATAGGCATTTCTTTGGGCAATATTATGAAGTTAAAAAAATTATGGTAGCGTTTCCGGTTAATGAGATATCGGGGATTCTTTGAAAACACATTTCACCCATTTTCACTCCCTTAATTATCGAATATCGAAAAATCCATTCTTAGTGGGTGCCTACGGGCCAAGGGGAAGCTTCCCTCAAAATTTCATGGTTCTAGGTCCAGCGGTTTGGGCTGTGCTTTAATGAGTGAGTGAGTTAGTCAGGACACTTCATTTTATATATTAAGATTTCGGTAAACGCTTCGTTTTTGTACAACTGGTTCTCTCGTAACACATAACATGCACGGCATATGGCCTGCAGGACGGATAATGCTGCTATGTATTACCATAGCAGCTGTAGTATGTTGGCAGGTCGATATCAGACATGCTATGTACCAAGCAATGCTACGCTAGCATTCCATAATACCATTACTAACCCGCCGGCCACACGCTCTACCTGTTTTACGAGCCGGCCTAAGTACCTGGCGCAGGAACGATCTTGTAGCGTGCCGCGTTTAATCTTTTCTGCGCGAAACTGCTTAACTTATTCGCAGTATGTTCGTCAACGAAAAAAAAACACACATTTGAAGCTAAACGTCTGTAATTTTGAAAAGGCAGCACGCTTATTAGAAGCACGACTTTGTAGCACCTCAAAGTGGTTAAAACCCGCTTCTTTGGAGAGCTGTGACTAAGAATATTTCACCCGGGTACGTAAAATACAACACTGGAATCAAGCGTTGGATTTTAGGGTCACCGATTAATATCCCATAGAAAAAAGTGTAAAACGAAAACGCTGCACGCCAGTTTGGTACGCTGCGAATAGAAGCGAAAAAGCTATCGTCGAGTTTGGCAGTATGAATATTATCGCTACCCGGTCTCCGCGCATAAAACACCGAACATTACATCCGCTACATAGCCCGCTTAAGGCCTCGCTGTTTACTTTTGCAGTGGTTTCGAAAATAAATTTTTTTAAGCAAATTAATACATATAATAAAAATTCATTCTTACAGTTTTAACACTTATATATCATCGTTTGTATCTGAAATTTTCTGTATCAACACACCAAACGGATTTTAAAATTTTTGCCCCCGAAATATCACATATTTTGTTTCAAAATAAGCCAAACTGAAAGAATATTTTTTTTGCTAGAAAACGGTACATTATTTTTATAAAACGCTCTGTATCGTATGACTGTATGCAGCCTCAAATTTTTTCAAAGCATTTGCTTAAAAACTATTCGAGTTGTTTGCAATTGTTTGAAATAAATGAAATATTATAGCCTTAAGAAACTAAATATTTACGGTCGCGTGTCCACACAATTTTGTTTATTCCTCGAGGAGCAAAGAATGTTTTTCCGAAGCAATGACTACTTGGGCCATAAATTCCGCTAATTCAATGACCCACATTGTCCTATGCATACTCAAGCCCTGTCTATTCATTCATTGCCTGTTGTTCCACTGAGTAGCAGCTAGTGGACAAATAGTCAGGGCTTGAGTATGCATAGGATATTTGATTATAATGTGCAGGTCATTGAATTTCGCTAAATTTTCCTGGCCCCAGCAATGGCATCTAATTTTGTAACTCACTGTGTAAGCAATCATCCACCAAAATATCTATAAACTCCTAACAATATTAGGAAAACAATTACTTGGCTAAATTATTTATTTATCTAAGATTCTATCTTCTTCAAAGTGTATAGCAAATAATGAATTTATTTCTAGTTCGAGGGTTGTGGGTTTTCATATTTCTGCAGATTAAATAAAACATTTAAGAATGTCCTTAGAAGAAACTTCAAAACTGACTAGGGAATAGGTTCGCAAATTTATTCTGCTTCAGTTAGGAGAAAATGAGCGTAAGCTTCTGGTTATTTTCCAGTTCAAACAAAAATATATGTATGAGAAGTAAAACCAATTTTTGCTGCCAGTTTTTTTTTAATTAAGAACAAAAAGTTAGAATTGAAAGTACACGATTCGTAAAATTTCGCTGACTTAAAAAAAAAAAAATCTGGAATTCTGGGCTGTATTATCTGTGGAATTGATAGTCCACCTTTACGCGACCTAAGCGGTGTTCCAAAAGTCGCGGGTTTAGCAGGCAGGGTAAAAATTCCCCTAGAGCCGTTTAAAAACATAACCAAGTGCTTAACAACCATACATTTAACATACGTATGTAAATTTTTTGAAATTGGATTCAAAACACCAAGGTGGCTTTTGTTTTTGAAAATGTCGGCAGTAAATTACAGTAAGATAACACTAAAAGTTTTTGGAACGAAGCAAGTAAAATTATTTACGACAAAAAATAAGTTATTAAAATTATTGTTAAAATTTAATTAAATTTAATGTTCTTACGAGTCCTTAAATCTGGATTCAAACCATCATTTAGTGTTCGTATCGTTTTCGCACATCGCTTAGCGTACGTACCGTAAGAGATGATGGTATATCGCGAAAATGTTTTGTGTCAACATAGCCTTCAAAACACTGACACAACGTAGCTGTCTACAGACCAATAACATGCATTAAATAATAAAATAGCGGCATTCTTATTGGCTCAATCATATAGGGCAGTAGCTCCACGTACAAGGAAAAGCCAGTAATCTTTTGATAAGTTAAACGTATGTTGAAGCCTAGCAAATAGTCAAGTTTTCCCGCGATAAACCATCATCTCTAACCGTAATACAATCACTGGAGCGAGGAACACAATTTTAGAGGCAAATTTTCAGTGTAACCTATGTCCTATGTTTTAAAACTTGTGCTCTTAGATAGGCAAATTTAAGCTGTTTACGTATAGAAGGCTTGCAGAAAAATATTTTATTCAAGCAAACTGTGTAAGCTTGTTTCTGATTTTATTGCTATCCACCCCGTTTTACGGTACGTCAGGAGTAGAAAGTCGACCAACTCACGAATGGTATGCTACGTGATTTGCACGCAACGTACTTACGTACGCTAAGTAATCCAGTAGGTTACTTCTCACAAGCGCGTCCATCATGGGTAGGGGGAGGGTCATAGATGAGCTCGCTACCGCATCGTGCGAGGGCTGTGTCTCAGCCCAGTAGTTTAGCTAGAGGGTTGAAGGTCTGACTCTGCAAGGATGATGAGAGTGGTTTTGGCGGACGAGAGAATTGTGGTTGGTTAAATGGTACGAGAGGATGGACGCAGCAATGTCTGAAGCTTTAGGGGGGGGGGGGCGGTAGTGTCTCGCGGGTACAACGTATGCGGGACTGGTCCTAGTTTGTTCTTCTAAGGGGAGGGGGGTTGGAAGTGCTGGAGGGTCTGTTGAGCAGGGGAAGGACCTCCCGTCGTGATACTAATTACAGCCCCGTGTGTGGTTTGCCAGCAGTTAGGAGCGGTCATTCTGCCTGACGGCCCCCTGGCCTCGTTGTTTTGTTTGCCTTATCGCCCGTGTGCCTTTTGGCGTCCTGCTGGCTCCCGCACAAGCGGGGATAATTAATCCGACGTTGGACGAGGCTCGCAGTATCATTTCGCTATATTTGCAAACATTTACAATTAAATTACCGAGTGTGGTTTCGTGCCTTACATATATGTTTTTGAATCCGTGTTGCTAATTAACTTGTGTAGTTACAGTGGTTAATGACACGGTATACAGCAATTGTCAACATTATATTTTTATATTTATTTTTGTACCATATAGGTAGAGCCACGATTTTGTCGCGAAAAGATTTTTGCAACATTTTGTTTCAGTGTCTCGCGTGCACCTCGGCAGCTCTGCTTCACGGCTATTGGCAGCGTGTCTTTGCTCAGACACGTCCCTCATTTGACTGCACCAATAACAATGAGGCTATTGTGACGTAATACGTCTGTGATTTGTCAGTAGAACCTCAAGACGTGTGACAGTTAAACCGTCCAATCACTGACCATGAAACAGAGTGGCGGATGTGAACATAAGGCATGGAAACCGAATTGTGCAAAAATCTTTTCGCCATAAAATCGTGGCTCTACATATAGGCAATTTTTTCGTTATTTTAGACATAAATTGTGACTAAGTTTTGCTCTTATGAAATATTTTTATTTTTCACAGTTCTTGTGTAATTACTTGTAAACGTCAAATTTTTGCTGCTGAACAAGAGGGGATGGGATCCAGCCAATAGGTTTGTAAGTCGTCATTGTATCGTAGTAACTAAGAAATCATAAATGTTAACAAGCAAGGAATCGTTTTATGTAATGGAGTGTAGATAGCAAAGCGAAATTAAAGAATTATTTAATAAATATGGTTCTTGCCGGAATTGTCCTCGAGAGGCGAGGCCATCGGTTGAAAGCTGGCTTCTGATTGGTCCAAATCGAACCGGAGCTTGATGGCCAAGTGACACGGGGTTTTTGCGCGAATTAGAGGCCAAGCGAGCCGCGGTAACGGTTTAGAGGCAATCGTCGGAGAGCCACGAAAGACGGCGCAACGGATGCTGTCGCCGGGCGTCGGAGTTAGGCGTCGAGACGTCTTATAGTGAGGGACATTCGTCGACGAGCCGCGATAGACGTCGGAGAGCCACGAAAGACGGCGCACGGGATGTTGCCGGCGGGTGTCGGGACGCCGTAGTGGAGATAGACGTCGTCGAGCCGCGGAGCATTGTGGGCCGAGGTGCCAGCATTATCGTCGTTGTTTTTGGTTGTCAGGACGCCACTGATTGTGATATCATCAAGTCTGGAAGTACGTCGGTCCGAGACATCAACGATTGGTAATTGTAGAGACATTGTAAGACGAAGCAGTTGATATTCTAAGTAGTCGTCGGGGTCTCTGTGCACGCGACTGTTATCATTAAGAGCCGTACCGACAATTCTGCGATAGTAATGGTCCGCCCCGAGAGGACAGCAACGACATGTTACCTGGGAAAAAGACTTGCAAACTTTTCATTACAGTACCCTAGTGTCCAGAACTTCAATCCATCAATCTGTAGTCGACAAAGCATCCACAGAAATATAAATAAGTAAAAAAAAAAAAAAAAAAAAAAAACTGGTAGAACGTCGTAAAAGAATTAAGAATATTCTACCTAAGACCTGTTTTAAGGCATAAGTATAGTAAAATTACTTATAAATGACATTTAGAGAGAGAGAGAGAGTGACGGAGAGAGTGTGTGAGGGAAAGAAATCGCTCAAATCTTTGGTGCCGAAAGTCTCGTAACATTATATCATTGTTGCAACTTGTTTGATTGGGCGACCACTATACGAGACAGTTTCACTGTTTCCGAACTAGTGATATACTTTCTTCGTCGGAGTACCAACATTTTCATAAGCCCAGTTAGACCTCTTTTTGTTCACGTGTTAGCCGGCCTCCGTAGCGTGGTCGGTAGCAGACCGGTCTACTGTGCAGGAGGTCCTGGGTTCGAATCCCTGCACAGACACTGATGTTTGTATCGCTTGCTTAGGTTAAGATAGTCTGTAAGCTGTACCTTATTAATAGGTAGAGCCACGATTTTATGACGAAAAGATTTTTGCAACATTCCGTGCAATGCGTTATGGATACATCTGCAGCTCTGCTATGTCGTCTATGATTGGTTGATTTTACTCTCACTTGCCTTGGCAAATTACAGACGTACGGAGTCACAGTAATCATATTCTGATTGGCGCAGTCAAATGAGAGACGTGTCTAAACAAAGACTCGCTACTAATAACCTTGAAGAAGAGTTGCCGTTGTGTACATGAGACACTGAAACAAATTGGGGCAAAAATCTTTTCGCGACAAAATTGTGGCCCTATTAATAGGGTTATGAACTTAGAAATTTGCCCCACTTTGTCTCAGTGTCTTACGTGCACACCTGCAGCTCAACTTCATGGCTATTGGAAGACTGTTTTTGTGCATATTCATTATTCATTTGACTGTGCCAATCAGTACATGGATAACTGTGACACAACCGTCTGTGATTTGCGGGTTTAACCAACAGACGTTGTATGTTACGGCATCCAATCACTGACCACAAAGCAGAGATGCAGGTGCTCACGTAAGGCACTGAAACAAAGTGCTGCAAAAATATTTTCGCAAAAACTACCGGGCCTTACTCATAAGGCACTGAAGCAAACTGAGGCAAAATTCTTTTAGCGAAAAGTTCATGGCGCTGCAAACCTCGCGGCATAAAATCAGGGTATGTTTACATATCCTTCAAAATAAAATAAAAATTTATTCACGTGTTCGCACAAACGCCGCGGATCGTAGCTATGAACGTTCTCCTTTACAAAACGCTGTGTAAATATATACGCTCCTCTGTGAGTTAAATGCCTCATTTGACACAATGCTGTTTAGAAACGCGGTGTTTTAGAGCGAACGCGTTTATATATAAAAAAAAGGCCTTAAATAGGAACACGTGAATGACATAAATATAATAATAAAAGAACGTCGAGCACATAATCACTGCACACTTATGAAACAGTAAGATTAAAAAAACTCAGTTAAATAACAACATACTTTTCAAATATTAAAACCGTGGTGTTAATGGTAAACAATTTTCAAACATGAAATATTATAGATATTTTTTCCTTGTAATAATTTCTACAACTACTCTTCTTGGTCTGCTTTTATTAGTGTACATGATACAAATATTGTCATGTGACTAACAAACACTGTGCATGCCTCACCGCCAGTAATAATCTGCTGCTTACCTGAGAAACTGTGAGAAAGGATATGCTATGGATTTTCTTGTTAAATTAAATTCGAAAGTTCTCAGACATTTTTTATTTTTAATAGCAATGTTTTCCAGCAAAACAATTTGCTGCATTTAAAAGAGGAGAATGTTGCTGCGTACATGGATAAAAATTGAGGAAAAAATTATAAGATAGTGTTTACAAGTCCTTTTTTAGTATGAAAAAAAAAATTTGGTGATAGTTTTCATTGTATTTAAAAACGCACCAAAAAATCCAATAGCAACGTGGGCCTTACAGTTATGAACGAAAAAGTCAATAGCTGCGTATATGTACGTTTCTAAACGTACTTATACTGAAGTGTGCTCTTATAGTTGCAATAGTATTTCAATAAACAAATATACCAAGTGCCAGTAAACACTATGAAAATGTACGTACATAAATCGGAGGGTTTTTCAAACAAAAATATTTGCAGCTCAAAATGTAAATAGCAAGCAACATCATTGACGAATGTATAAAAAGTACAGCTTAAAATCACAAAAAAGATTCAAAAACACATTAAGCAGGTACATATTATCAAGTGAACAATCCAAATGGTACTTACGCGCACGTAAATAGACATCAAAATATAATTACAATACATATACACTGAAAGTTATTAAAGATTGTGCCCACACGCACATTTGACCTTATGAAAATGTACAATGATACCTCGAAGTTACGCACGTAAATACATTTGACCAACCAATACATTTAAATTAAACGTTAACGTCAAGCAAGAATATATCAACGTTTTTTACAGTATCAACAACATGATGAATTTAACAAAGCAAAGCAGGAAATTCCTGATTTATCACATAAGTGTGTTTCGGAATTCATTATCAAAATAGAGAATATACTTGACATATATCAAACGACGCGTCAACGAGCTCCAATCTGGACAGTCAAAAATCACTATCATAAAACTGAAAATGATCAATGACTAGATTCAGGAAAACTACAGACATCAGAAATGATGTACACGCGGCGCCATACACTCTTCCAATTCAACACGAAAATCACAAATACTAAAAACGTAGCAACAAGTTAAACAATTCTGAGCAAACCTATTCATTTTAAATTTAATCCAAAAACGTAATTTTCATTAGACGGCAACCGAAAGAACAATTTAGAATAAAAGTAAAGAATTCAAAATTTAACTAGATGTACATGACGGCAGCCGCATTACCGCCATGGGGAACAAGTTCCCAAGCAAACAACTAGCTGGAGCTACAGACACTTACATTTGACCGGATTCGGAGCAGACGAAGAAGTAAAAGTAAAGGCCACGCAAGCACACCAGCAAGAAAGCATAGAGATCGCGAGCCGAGCCAGAAGTTTTAGTTCCATTAAGTCCCTCCACGCGCCACCGTCGCCGCACTGAGCACCAGACGGTGTAATAACCCATGAATATAATTTAATATGAGGATCCCATCCTTGATCGAGCCAAGACTCCGAGGACAACAGCGTTGTAGATATAAGCGTCGAGTTCTACAATTGAGATCTTCATTTTTTGTATGTCGGTATAGAAAAACTACAAAACAGCAATCCTTGATAGTTATATTTGCCAACTTTATGAACAAACATTTACCCTGAATGATGCATTTGTTAAGCGTGATCTCTAGCGCAGCAATTAAATGTACGAGATATCGGCGTCAAACATCGTTCTTCAGATTTATTTATTTATTTGAGGACTTCGTTTGTGGCGTAGTTATGGCTTTCGCTTTCGCTTACTCTTAACCACGGTCGTAGAAGAACAGGTCTGGACACTCGCCTATCTAACAATGTATTTTGCTTGACCTCCTTGTTGTTTGGATGTAGTTCGTCAAGTTACCGAGAATGTCGTACTTTTTGGCGCTGTTTTCCGGGCGGTCGGACTCAAACTCCGTCCACTTTTTTCCATTGTTAAATTTATAAAGTAAATAAAGATTGCTGGAGCCATTTCTAATATTTGTGAGCGAAGAAAGTATTTCATAAATTGATAAAAAATACATTTTGATAAATTGTTTATCTTAGCGGAAAGGAAGTGGGCGGAGTTTAGTCCGACCGCCGTAACATCAGCGCCAATAAAACACAATATTCTCGGTTACTTGGTGAACTGCAGCCAAACAACAAGGGGGTCAAGTTTCCAGGCGAGTGTCCAGACCTTTTCTTCTACGGCGGTGCTCTTAACCACATCTAATACAATTAAAACATACACGAATAATTAACAAAAGTAAAACTATAACTACAATAAACACTTAAATACATAATTAATGTGGCAAAAATTATTCATTTACTTAACTAGATGAACTAAAAATTTTCAACTGCTTTTAAATATGAATGAATAACTGTAATATCACCGCAAATAAAGAAAAACAAGACAAATATTTGTACAGTGATACTGAAATATGCTATTAATTATTGACAAAAATAGAATTATTGTGTATGCTATCTAAATATTCGTGTATAACAACATAACTAGACTAAACACACGGGAGTTAATGTGTATCTAGATAGCATCACTATAGAATACTATAAACGTATTATTCATAAGGTCAACAATTATAATGCTATGTGATATAAATATATATTCATATATAAACTGGTTAAGTTTAAAGTAAATTAAAGAAACTACATGTTTAATAAATTTTATATTTTGAGCTAATTTTAAATTCTAAACACATCAAAAAATAATAATAGTAGAACAGTACAAATAGATACAGTAGATAAAGCAGCACCATACCTCTACTCCACGAGATGTTTAGTTTGCAACAAATGTGTTTTTAAATAACGTTGGAAACTGCTTAGGTTTGAGCATTTCGTTAGTTCATTGGGCAAATCATACGTTAATCGAAAAAATATTTTTTATCAGAAAGTTGCCAAAACCTATTTGTCTAGGATTGCTGTGACCGCGTTTCAACACACAACGTAGACCCCTTCTGAATGCTTTTCGGAAGCTAAATAAATCATTATTTTATATTTTTACAGAATAATTTCCAACTAGTAGACATTACTTCTGATTAAAAAAATAAAGTGTATCTATTCCATCTAAAGTACTTGATATAAAAGTACCAGAAACATTCATGCGAATATTACTAGATATATCATTAACACTTTACTGCATCGTAATTCGCTGAGAAGTATCACTCTCTCTCTTTTTTTTTTAACGGAGTGGTTTCCACTTTGAACATGTACACAGTGCAGTAATGTTTTGACTTTGTGGTGTAACTATACAAAACTATAGAATACAAGGATCTGTATTGGACGAAAATGACGTCTGACCTGATGTAATATCTGCAAGGTGAACATTGTTCGGAGCAAATATAAAATAGACCAAGGGCTGTTTCACCAACCTGTTTTAAACGTTTGACATTTGAAAAAGGAGGACCAACCGACGATTTAACGTGCAAAATCTTCTGATGGTCCTCTTTTTTTATAACAAATATTAAATGCTTACCAGAGGTTGGGGAAACCGGGTCTCAGGATTGCACCGAACTTCCATAAAGACCTAGCTTGCAACTCCGTATTTAAATGGAGAATCAATGTTAAAAAATATTTACTTTTTAAAGTATCAGTTGTGAAGAAAACTCTTTTAACCAAATATATCTTATTATACATGACATCTGCAAGAATAATGTCATATGGCAAATTTCCGATTTTTATTTTATTTCTAGTTCATAATTTGGAACATGATTCAAACTCTACATTTTATCATACAAATTGTGCGATTAACTTTTCCTTAATATTTTCTATCGCAATATTTGCCAGTGTGTGTGCCGACTCAGATTCTCCACTAATCTCTAAACTTTGTACCCTAGCGACAGATATTGACGAAAATGGCTGTTTTCGCAGATCCGTGTTTGTTGTGGATATCCTGGTGAAGGTATTTAAAAATATATAAATACTTGCAGCGCAAATTTTTCTTAAATATTACGCAATATAATGACAGGGTTACAACTGAAAAGTTTGTGTTATTCTACTTAAATAAACGTTTATTAAATTCGAAGAGATTTTGGGGTCAGCACAGAAAAACCATAAAAGAGCAATCCTAGGGAATCTTGTTTGCCCTTCAGTAACAAATATTTTGATAATGTAAATCTCGTGATGCCGAAATCAAAGTTACATAATTACCGTTTTATGAATAGTTCACATGTAAACGTATCCTGCTAGCAGCATGCTTGCTCACACTGTTGGCAACAAAAATTTTAATTTTCCAGTATTTTCTTTCAGATTCCTTGCAAATTTTAATGAACGTTTGCATGTCATCTGAATGTCTGAAAGAAGCGCTGTGTTGGCAGGGTCACGAACTTCTCACGAAGGAGTTTTGCCTCTGTTAGACTTGGGCTTCTACACGAAAAACACAGATGTGTGGTGTCGTGGTAACCTTAATCTGGTTGGTACATTCAAACGAGAGACGTTATATCGCAAATACACGCTGCCAATGACTATGAAGCAGATCTGCGAAGGTGCACGTAAAAAACTGAAACAAACTCGGGCAAAACTCTTTTTTTCGCGATATGTTCGTGCCCCTTTCTGTTGGCTATAAAACTACGCTGGTTCACTGAACTGCGAATAGAGGCCAAGATGAGGTGTGATGCGCATGCTTGTGTCGCCCTTAGTACGTCTTATATTTTCGGTGTCGAACACTCAGAATACGGGCCTACTTGAAATGGCGATAAGTGTAGACTCGTACACGACAGCCTTCAGTGATGGATAAAGACGCGTTTCGGGGACGATAAATAATTGACACGAAGTGGAGTTGGGTCGGTCCTGCGACTCTCGACCTTGGTGGCGGTGAAAGAGTGATCGATCACGAGGGTAAACAGGTGATCGTTCTGTCGCCGTCGTGTACCGCTTAGATGATTGAGTGTGGGGGAGGGGGAAGGGAAGTGTTGCCACAGCCAGCAGGTGAAATAACGGTAGAATAGCTTACAAATCTGGTAGCTGCACGTCACTGCGCCATAGTACTTACCACCTGTGTGCTAACTTACATTACATAAAATGTTTGTTGTTATGCCACTTTGTAAAATCAAGGCAATGGAATGTAGTTTTTGTCACACTAATACAAAATCAAAAAACAATAATAACAACACGTTCGTTTGAAAAAAAAAAATCTATGACTTAAGAGTGGGTAGTAGATAAATAAATGCTGAAATCATCAATTGATTCCTACGCTTTTTTCGAAGCCAATAAGTATAAAATACTCAATGGCAATCCTAGATAATGGTATTTTCCAACTTTATGAGTAAGTATTTATCCAGAATTACTAATTCGTTATGCGTGATATCTTACCCCGCAGCAAAATGCACGAGGTTTACGGCGTCAGAGATTGTGCCTCAGAAATTCGTAACACTGGAGACAATTTTGTTTAAAACGTTTGTTAAAACTATTGTCCAGGATTGCAATTGTTTAATTTTCGCAAATTGACTTCAAAAGAAACCTACAGTTCTAGATTAACGCTTTTAGCGTTGAACGATGTACCACGCCTTCTTAAAGAGAACAGCGCTCAATTATATGTAGCCTGTCATTTTGCAATGTAATGCATCATTCATTCGCTTATTTTTTTGTGGGTTTTTAGTTTATTTGCATAGCAAAATGTATAATAATTTGGATGTAAAAATCTGAAATAGTTTATTACGCGGTTTATTGCTATACAAAAAAAATTAGGTACAAGTTACGATAAATTTGTGACCAAACATTATAAGGATTATTCTATATGAAAATCATGTTGCTTTAAATAAATATCTTCAAAACCACTGTAAAATAACCAGGCGAGGCTCTAAAAAGAATTGTTGAAACACGGTAAAAAATACTTGAGTGTTTATGTTTTCTACATTTTGTGTCATGGTAATTCAGGTGTCTCTGAGAACCAAAATAAACCAACACCCTTGTCACAAGGCACCAGAATTTTGGAACTTGTGACAATGTCAGGGGTGCACAGTGTTGACAGACTGAGCATGAAGTCGTGGTAAAAATCACGTACCGAAAAAAATATTGTAATATTTATCGAGGATAATTTCATGAACGGAAAATATCGGCGCTCGTTATCAAAACCCTGGCATAGAGTGCTGACGGTAAAGTTAGCACTTTGTGAAGGTAGTTGTTTCGAGAATAGTTATAATAATAATATTATAAACTATTTTGTATCCTACCATAATTTCAGGAGTTACAGTTTTCAGCACTGTAGAGTTTATGTAGGTATTATAGGTGATTCGGAATAAAGTAAGCACTCAATAAAGCCCTTATTTTTTTTTTGTCAGTTAATACCTTTCCGCCGAATGTAAACTTAAATATTGCCACGTGCTTTTATTCACATAGGGTCGTGCAATGTTTACATGTACAATATACTACTCCGATAAATGTTATCTACATTAAATGCACGGGGGCTGAATATAAGATATAATCAGAAGTAATCGCAGTTATAAATACCTGCGAGTTAACGTCTTATACTACTGGTTTCTGTCCATCGACTAAGTGATATAACACGCACTATTGCCGTTACGAATCTCGTGAATTCGGGCATATTTATTTGAATTTGTAACTCAAAACTGCCACTAAAAACACACATGGCACACGCAACTAAAGAATTCAAATTTCGTTCAGTTCTACTGCCACAAACAACGACGACGCACTTGACAGCAAAAAAAGTATTTTCTTAATGTCTGATAAAAAAAAGTGTGGTGTTTCTAGGCTGGCAAACGTAAAACATAATTTACAGAATAGCAATGGCTTAAAATTATTTGGCAATGATATTCACAGTCACTTCCAATACTTCTGAATGTGTTTATACGCACAACGGGCAAACACACGCAAATGATGCAACTTGGCGAAGCGGTGAAAACCAGACTCTTATGCCACCTGTCTGTTGAATTTTGAACTGTCTGAAGCGCGGAACAAGCGGTAACGTGCAACATGACCTGAGACCGGCGGTAGTCACATTCTACTGGCGCACGTTTAATTATGCTGTAAGCAGAAATATCAGAAAAATCATAATTAAATATTTTGAAGTACTACATTAAATACAGAGAGGTCGATTTCATCTGTTCTTTCACGAATATCGTATTCAAGTAGGAATATAAACGGAACTGCATGCGATGAATCGCTACCAACCATACAAGCAGTAAAGTAACTCTTGTTAATGACTTATATGCGCAGTAACGGCAAGTGATATTATTTTTCAAAGGTTGAATCTTTAGTGCTCACTTTATCCCGAATGACGTATACTGTGTTTTTTATTTACACTATAATTTTTTGAATAAACAATTAGCGTAATGATAGAAATAGACTAAAAGAAAAAATGTATGTATAATTGCAGAGCGGAAATTCTAAACGATCTAAGTGCTAAAAAATACCGAAGTAAGTTTCTTACATAAAAGTAAACTATGTGCCACTGCCTGTGTTTAGCTGTAAGAGCTATGCCGCAGTAATTTTCCTATTAGTTTTTATGGTCATCGGAAGATTGCGTGTCCCATATGCACGCATAATCTTGCAGCACTGCTTAACCCTTTTATTCAAAAACATATTTTTGGCACTTAGATCATTTAGAATTTCAACTATACAATTACCAGGAGCCTGGTAACGAACTTCTTTTTATCGCACTCTTACGATTCATTATTTAAACTGTGAGCTGTGACAAAGGAGATGCATTCAATTTAGCGTATGTTATGAAATGAAAACATTTCTTCGAATTAAATAAGAATTTTTCTTATCTAAAAAAAAAATTCTTGAATGTTTTAAATTTTAATATCAAATTTCAGCAATATTTATCAGTACAAAGATATTTTATTTTTTGTTATTATATAAGAGACGTTGCAACCTACAACATCGTTATTCACTGATTTTTTTTTTTTTTTTAGTTTGGTATCTTGGTTGGTTTTAGTGGCGTACATGAAATCGTAGCATGAAAACTTAGACGCAAAAGCTATGAGTGATAAAAAATTTAATAAGGGAAAAATTTAGCCACAATTGTTGTCTAAAATATGAAAAAAAGTCTGGTACAAGTATGGAAATAAAAATATGACGATGAAAGTTGCTGCAGCCCGTGCCTTCAATTATAGGCTGTTCAGGAAAAACTGAGCACTGTTACAATGTTCTGTGAGCTATTATGCATCCATCTTTACTATTTTCAATACGAAAATTGTCATGTAGCTAAAATCTAGTGTAAGCGTTTCATAACTCTCAAAAGTTTACTTCTATAGACCAAATAAATACTTTTTTAATCAATGTTAAGACTAAGTAAATATTGGGAAGGTGAACCGTATATAAGACTACTCTTGTTGACAAGGTCACCACGTCGAAAATCATGATCTTCTGTTAGAGATGGCAAGGTACCGCCCCCCAACTGAAACTTGTTGCTCGACATATAGAGGAAGGAGGAGATAGATGGAGCCCCCCTACTGGAACTTAGTTCGGCAACTTGGGCCTGTAGTTAGTGCGGGTGTATTAGCTTGGCGGGTACGGGAGCGAGCAATCTTAGGACGGGAGAACTTTGCCTTCTCAAGAGCCTCCCGGGGTCGTAGTATAGTGCCGTGACAATTAGGCACGGTCACCTGGGGTGTGCCTGCCACTTTGCAGCTCCTCTTGGGAGGCTGAATGCCGTCTGAGGTACGCATCTCTCTCTACCGCTCTCTCTATCTGTCTTCGTGGGTCTCCTGCTCGAGCAGACTTGATCTCCTTGTCTGACCGACTGACCAGTAGTAAGTTAAGGGGGATTTACGTCTAGTCGACAGTGAGATCATTAGAGACAGTGACGTTCAACTTGGTACAATGACAGTAGCTGGGAGAAAAGCCGACCATTGCCTTTGTTAAGAGTGAGTGTTAGTCACCATCTTGAATTTTTGTATTTTGTGTCATAACTTTTCTTCTGGCTGAATGTTTTGAACATTAACCTAACTACATAATAGAATATATATTGATAGAGTTTTAGACACCATAAATCTTAGTATGTACGGCCACGAAAGTTTTGCGAAAAGACGTTTGCCTCGAGTTCGTTTCAGTACCTTATGTGCACATCTGCAATTCTGCTTCGTGGGTATTAGCAGCGTTTCTATAAGTGAAGAGCCGTATATCATTTGACTGAGCCAACAACAATAACGTTCCTGCAACACCACATGTCTGTGATTTGTCGGTAGTATCTCAAGGTTCGTGACAGTTAAAATATCCAATCACTGGCCACGAAGCAGAACTGCAGATGTGCACGTAAGGCACTGAAACAAAGTGAGGCAAAATTATTTTCGCGAATAACTGGGGTCCCTAACCATCGTCTCTAGTGATATTACATCAACCTTACTTTGATTGGCTCAATCAAATGAGAGACGTCACTTCACACAGACACGCTGCCAATAATCATGAAGCACAGCTGCATATGTGTACGTAATGCACTGAAACAAACTGGGGGACATTTTCTTTTCGCGAAATGTTCACGGCCCTATTATTAGGCCTATATGTATTTGTATGTGGCAAAAAAAGTCACACACTCTTTGATTCGTTGTACTAGTGATTTAGTCGTGGTGTTATACTTCAGCGTGTGTAAAATTGCCTACTACCAGGCATTTTCACGATGCCGCTAACGTTTCTGCGTAGATTCCGGACACTTACGCCAAGAGTACATCATTTGTTCAGTTAGCCCTACTGCATCAGAACGCCGTATCTCATGACGGCGAACAAAATGTGTCCAGTAACAACGTGGTCACCCCTATTTTTCGTATGTTAGCGGATAATTTTAATGCTCTTTTTTTTCTTGTGTTGTAGACCTCGATATCACTGAATAATGTTAAACCATCGTGGCTATATTGAAATCCTTTCCGATATTTTGCAAAAATACTAATTTAACCTTAATATCAAGGGCGGATATGTTCCTTACCAGTAGAGGCAGGCTGTATACTGCATTACATAATTGTCAGTATTTTCCACTAGAATCCACATTCGAAAACATTTCGGGTGAGTTTCCGAACAGCCTGTATGCAGGTCGAGTCAACACGGAACGTGTTAATTTTTCGTCTTGGTAGCTTATGAAAAATTAATCCGAAAATGATTGTCTTCAAATTGCTTGCAAGCTGAATTACAAAGGGAGTAACGCTACCCTGGAAATAAGACATAACATTTAATTTTTTATAAGTAAAATACAATATTATTTGATCGTAAGCAAAGTCACCTCGAGTAGTGTCAATGCAATAAAAATCCAAGTATTTTTTTTTTCCTTTCTTTTAAATGAATTTAAATTTGAAGTCGAATTTTAGGGACGTATTTTTGCACCATATTCACTTTACGGGAAATTTAAGAACATATTTTATTTTCCGTAAGCTGGTCGTCATGCAAAAATAACACGCTCTTTTCTGACACATCCTCATTAAATATGTATTTACGTACATTATCGTTGATACAACATAAGCACAGTATTGGTGACACATTTAAGATATTGCTGACCTAACAGTTTATGTAGTTGGATAATGTATACATGTTGAACCGTATACGAACGTATCTAAAGTTAACACTGTAATTTTTTTCTGTGCAAGGTCGTGAAATTTCGGAATTTTTTATGTATTTTCAGTTATAGAGTTCCTAGTACACTCTTTTCCCGTGGCTACTTTTCGTCTCCGGGCCCCATCCCCCCCGCTCCAGCGATCCTCACGAGCGAACAATAACTAGGAAAGGGAAGACATAACTCACGGCGTAGTTGCTCGCGTGATAACAGAAATTACATCTGCATTACAGGGACGTGGCTTTGTGTGTGCACGCCCGTACGCCGGCCGGCGGGAATTCTTTGCTGTCTCCAGCAGAGCACTCAGTTTTAATGACTCCACCGTCCTCGGGAAGGGGGTTGGGGAGAGAAAAACATGCCGGGATGGGCGGTGGGGAGGCTGTAAATGAGAGCTTCCAACACTCTCCACTCCCCCTGCCTTCGGTAGGGCGTTTCCCCACATTCTCGCCTTCCCCCTTTTACGCAACAGTAAAGTTTTATCCCCTCCAGCTTACTACTCTTTTCTCTTCTCCAGGATTACAGGTAATCTATCTTAGGACGTGTGTTAAAAGTGGCTCACGATAGGGTCTTTTAAACGAAGTTTCTTTGGATACCACACAGTTCGAAATAGAAGAAACACGAGAGAATCTTTCGTGTTGGGGCATTTCCCAAAACGGTGTAGCATCTTACACTTTGTACAATTGGACGACGGCTATGCAGGAGTAGATCCAAGGAGAAGGAGGTGGAGACATAGGGTCCATGGCTTTTCCCGAGACTACTCTAAAAATATTAAACCAAATAAGTGCCAAGTTAAATATTGAAAAAAAAAAAAAAAAAAAAAAAATCTCATACTTTCCTAGAGCTTTGTAAACGACATCACAGCAACAATATGGATCCAGAAGCTTAAAAATCTAATTTACATAATTTATTTTTTATCAGCACTAGGTTTTTACTTCAAAGAACAAGTTATCCTTTAAAACATAACAATTTAGTAAAAGAGTATATTAATTTTATTTTAGTTTGGAAACTCCTTATATTGCACCATAGTCACCCTAAAATCCTAATTTTTCCGGGGGAGGTCCCCCGGACAACCCTTTTTTGCTTAGGATGTGGGTATAGCTAATTTTTGAGGCATCGCTACCTCCAAATACAGAGCTGAATCCGCCTCTGCGGATGTGTGGGCACGATTTATCGCGGGAAATTTAGATGTTTTGCTATATTCCACTACCGCGAAAATGATTTGTGCCAGCATAGCCTTGAATGGTCAGACCATTCGCCTCCCACCAGGGCGATCAGGGTTCGATTCCCGGCGGGTCAGTCCCCGGATTTTCGCATGTGGGAATCGTGCCGGACGATGTCGCGGGTCGGCGGATTTTCTCGGGGATATCCCGTTTCCCCCGCTTCTTCATTCCGGCGCTGCTCCATACTCACCTCATATCACCCCTCATCAGCGCTAAAGACCTCGTTGTTGAGCGCTGACCAAAATATCTCACTCACTCTAGCTTGCGTCTAAAAGAAAACGCGAAATTTTCAGGTCTGTACTTTGCAAAAATACAGGCAGCCAATAAACGTAAAGTAGAGCTGCAGGTGTGTACGTAAGGCATTGGAAAAGAGAGGTGCAAAAATTATTTTCCTCAAAAACTTTCGGTCCCTTCCAATCGTCAAAGGAGTGGGAAATTTATACAACTGTTTGGTAAGATGATCTTCATTACACTCTAACATATCACGTTTGATACAATTGGATGAATAATATGTATACGTTACAACGGTATGCGTACAAACGTTCAGTTGTGAAGGACCTGAATTGCCATTGGTCCAACTAAGGTTAATTCTCCTACAGGTTAGAAATATCAATGTCAAAAGTTTGGCCCAAAGAAAATTCCTGCCGCTTGAGCGCTAGTGTCGGTAATGGCTGCAAACTGACCAATCACAGAGCTTTCATGAATTTTAAGTTACATAAAATTGATAATTTCAAATGCGATATTGGTTTATTTTCACTTTAAAATTAAGTTAAATTACTTATGTCATTTCCAAAACAATTTTAATTTAATTCTACTACAGTTTGCTATTTTTCCGGCCCCTGTGCGATTGCAGCGAAACTAGTGGCAGAAATTTTCCGTTCCAAACTCTCCCATATGAAAACACATTTTCTTATTGACTGTAGTATAACTAACCTTAGCCAAGGCCAGTAGAAATGTCGGAATAAAGAAAGTAAAACGTGGGACCTAGCAGACAGTCAACTTTTCCCACAGACTACAGCCTCCCTTCGAGTTATATACGGCTTAATGCGCCTAGGTACTCTGGAAACTGTTGCCGCCACGTATTTTCACTGTCTCCACCTGTGATATGTACGTGAACGTTATGCCAGTGTTTGATAGAAGTATGCACATACTAAGACGTCACCTTAGATAAGAAAAATAAAGTTTTTCCTCTTAAATCTGTCTGCATTTCAGTAATAATCTGGGGTGGATAGGGGTGGCCGGGAGGGAGGGGGGTCGTCTTGGGCCTCGCAAGTCTCCACTTCTGATCACAACTTGCACTGGATAGAATTAATGTTCACGGGAAATACTATTAAACAGTAGCATTATGGTCTGAATGAATGTTTTACTTCGGTTAAGTTACTCAGTTTGATTTATATGAAACCCTCTTTAATGATTATTCTTCACAGTGATTGCTGCTTGCCCGCGTTCCAGAGTACTACACGTTTCAAAGTTTTCTGTTTTACGGCCAGTCGAGCCTCGATGTAACAGTGGTGCCGTAGTGTTTTGTGATTGGTTTGGACGATGAGACCGAGGGTGTCCCTGTGTTCCTTATAATAGCCTCTTTCATATTTATTTTATATTGTTACTTAAGATTGTGGTTCGTAATTGATTTGTTAAAAAAGGTTGTGTATTCAGATGTATTAGTTTACAGTTGCCAGATAGTAAGACTTTTAGCGATTTTTCCCCCTGCAGTAGTGTGTTGAGATGTACAATTTATGATAATGAATAGATTACATTAAATATAGATGTAGTGTATATGTTGTTTGTAAACAATAAAGCCATGAAACTTACTACTAAATTAATGAAAAATTTATTTTAAGGAAATATCAATTTGAAATATATATATATATATATATATATATATATATATATATATATATATATCATAAATGTTATAAATGCAGGGGCCCCAAATACCTTCTTTTTTGAGCTTCTGTATCCATCACTGACAATAGTGCAGGTCAAGGTCAGACTCAAGGAACTAGTTTTGGCCAACATGCACAAAGAAATGTTGAAAATGTAGATAAATTCTACAAAAAGACGAATAAATACAAGTAATTGGGGAGGAATATGAACAACCACAGTATTGCTTCGCAGTTCAAAATTGTAACGCAAATAATATTTAAAAGTGCTTGAGTATGCTGATACCTTTTTCTTTGTTGGTATGTTGTGACATGTGTAGCCTAAGAAGAATTTTCCAGATTCTAAAAATTTTTATTAGCACAGTTCACTTTTCAAACGTAAATTATTTGTAAAGTTATAAACATTTTATTTCTTATGTAATTTTAAAATTTTGTCTGGATAGTCATTAAGAAGCACCATTTTGCACCCTTAAATCCAAACTTTCTGGTAGAGCTTCCTCGCACCCCTCGCTTTTGGCTTGAGATATGTACGTATACTCTTGAAGGCATAACCCCCCTCTCCCCATGACAAAATGCCGGATTCGGCATTGGACTGTGTCAAAGTAATGGTTGTCGAGCATTATTATTAAATTATTATTAAGGACTCTTGACCAGTACTTTGGAATGGGTTATTTTGTTATAAAATGTATTCTGCTAACTCCATGAGTTAGAACAATTTCTAAAATTTCTGAGTATATTAAACGTGTAAATTATTAATATTGCACTGGCTTGAACGACAGAAATGTCTGCTAGTGTAATGTTTTCGGAAAGTTCAGTGGTTGTCATTGTACATTCCTCTGATTCAGATGAAGGTTTCTTTTCTGCTCCCGAAAAAACGGGATAGATGCTCTGGAAATAATAATTTGCCCGATTTAAAAAAATAAATACTTTTCTTTCATCAACTTAATTTGATGGTATACCGTGTAAAATACTCATCCTTTTGCCTCGGCCGATTCCGACATTTACGCTTACATTTTCTTTTATTTTGCTCATCAATCGCCATGAGAAACTTTTTTTTACACTCTTTACGTGAATAGTATATCTTCAGCAAGCCTATCGATTTTTCTGTCTTGGCTGCTTTAGCGCAAGTTCTCAATTTCGAACAGAGGTTTAGGCACAGGTATTTGTGATACGAAAACGAGTTCGTACTGTCGGTTGACAGTCACATCCCAGTAGCCTACATAAATCTTTCTAGGAATCCTGGTAAACAAATATAAATTGGTCGTGTCCATCGACTTGGTGAACTATCGGTGGAAAACTCACCTTTTAAACACGTGTTTCTTTACTGGCGGCTCTTTCACTGCATAATTTTTCCTCTAAGTCCGAGTTTAACAATCTACTTTCACGATACATTTTTCTCACTCTTGTTACTATTCGTTATGTAAATTAATGTGTTTACACTATCCAGTAGTATTACTCGAAAGAATTTTCCCAAGACAATTTTACCAAAATTAGTACGGAAATTTAGCGTAATCTTAATATTTACTTTTCAAATTTCAGCTTCGAAAAATTCATCAGACTTATACGAACAATTAGGATGTAAAAGTACTTCATAATACAACAGTTTAGACAAAGCTGTGTCTTTCATCATGGTAATTACGTTAGTCGCCGAGGCATTTGCTGAAATACAATAATTAAAAACCTTGAGCGCTGTTATTAAGTTCCTTGTTGAGACATTTTGGTGAACGTGAATAATTTTTCTCGTTGACAACAACATTAACTCAAACGCAGCTATTTTGTGCGATATTGCAAGGGGACGTCGATTTATCGTGGGAAAAGTTGACTACGTGCCAGGATTCAATATAATAGGTCTGTATATGACGTTTTTGGCTTGCCTCCATCTGACTGGACCAATGATAACTCTACGTACGCCGCTACTGAAGATTTGTGATTCGCCATTGAACAGCTACATAACCATACTCCAGTTACAGGAGGTGCAAGCAGATACGCTGTCTTTTCAACATACATTGGCACGAGGAATTCTTGCAATTTTTCACTTTCCCTGCAAATACATTTCGGTAACTAGTTTGTTGTTTCAGTCGTCACACACACACACATGATAAACTCCAGTAGACTGCCACATCAGCAGTTAGTTCTCCGGGGGACTTGTTTCGTCCTTGATTACCTAAATTGCTACAAAATGGAATTCACTAATTTATTTATTTGGACGTTCTACGTGCTCTCGAACAGCACAATGCTTGGTATAGGTATACGGAGGAAAGAGGAAAAATGTCGGCCAGGGCCGATTTGAGACGCCACCCCAGCATTCGCCTGGAGCGATTTCGGAAAACCGTGGGAAACCGGAAAAAGGATGGTCGGAGCTGGGGATTGAACCCGGGTTGTCCCGAATGCGAGGCGAGGGTTTTACCACTGACCCACCACGCCCGGTGTGCTGTTTCCGGTAAAGTTAGCACTTTTGAATAGTAGCCTGTTTGTTTATTTATCTGTTAAAAGTATATTTTATTGTACTCTTAGACATAAACTTCTGAGCACGGCTGGATCTATTCGTAATGCTTATGTAAACATAAATTTCGCTAAAATATTTGTGCTCCCTCTTGTTGCATTGCCTTATCTGCACGTATAGAGCTCTGATTCGTGGTCAGCGGCGGGCCGCGGTAGGCGCAGTGGCCAGATACTAGCCTTCCACAAAGGCGATTCGGTTCGATTCCTGGCGGGGTCGGTCCCCGGATTTTATGTGGGAATCGTGCCAGACGATTCCGCTGGTCGGCGGGGATCTCCTGTTTTCCCCGCCCATTCGTCCCGGCGCTTCACCATACTCGCGTCATGTCACCCCTCTCCAGCACTAAAGACATAGATGTTAAGGGCGTTCAAGTGCATAAAATAGTAATAGTTTCGTAGACATTACTAGAGAGCACATTTTCCTCTTGCGAAAAAAAATATAAATAATTCAGCCAATTTTCCTATAATGGCATTTCAAAGTACATATTTGCATATTTTTTTCTTCATACAAAACTTGAAAACCAATAAGATAATGGGATGGAAAAATTGACATCAATACTGCATGTCTCGGTCTACTGCGTGAAGCATGAAAAACGCATTATAAAATATTTTTGTATAAAATAAATTGCTAAACATAACAAAAAATAAAATAAACTGTTAAAACTTTTTTAAATAAATAAATTTGGCAATGGGTTTTTATATCATTCAAGCCGTAGAACGTGCCATGTATTTTGATGTGGTTTTATCCCTTTTATTGTTTGCTGGTTTTCAAGTTTTGTATGAAGTAAAAATATGCACATTTTTAAATTTTGATATGTGATAATGGAAAACTAGCGAAGTTTTTTGTTCATCGCAAGGGGAAAATGTACTCCCAAGTAACTAACACTATTTCATACAACTTTAACATTACAATTTTTCCCTACTTGAACATCCTTAAGTGCTGATCAAAATGTCTTCGTTTCATGGTCAGGGCCTGGATGACTTGGTTAAGGTTAATTCTACTACAGGTTAGAAAGATCAATGTTAAAAGTTCGGCACTGGGAAAATTGAGCGCTAGTATCGCTAATGCGTGCGAACTGACCAATCACAGAGCTTTCCTGAATTTTAAGTTACATAAAGTTGATAATCCAAACTGCGAAATTGGTTTATTTTGATTTTAAAATTTTAGTTAAGTGACTGCTGCCTTTTCCGAGCCTATTTAAAATTAATTTTACAAAAGTTTCGTAATTTTCTTGCACACGTGCGACTGCAGCGAAACTATTGGTAGAAATTTTGCCTGTGCCAAACTCTTCCGTAAGAAAACACATCTTCCTATCCTGTAGTAGAAGTAACCTTAGTTTGGTGTTCCACCAGCAAATCACAGACATGTGGGGTCACAGTGACCGTATTATGATTGGCAGATTAAAATTAGAGACTCCTCTTCACAAAATCACGTTGCCAATAACCATGAATCACAGTTGCAGATGTGTACGTAAGGCATTGAAACAGGGTAGTGCAATATTTTCGCTGAAATCACGTGTCCCTAACTGTATTTATTGTTTACACTATTATCATTATTATAATGTAACAGATAATGAGACATTATAATAGGCTGAAAGGTAAATTATAATCAGCGTTTTAGAAGTCCTCACTGTACTGTGAATCGGCTATAGTTACCTTAAATATGTGGCTTAATTCAATAACAACCAATATTAATGCATCATGTGTGTGTGTTAATCAAACATTGGATGGCTGAGAACCGCACATATGATGTACCGTAAACCGGGAGTTACTTTGACCGTTTTCGGGGTTACTTTGACAATTTAACATATTAGTTTTTGGGTTTTCTGGTAAATAAACAGATAATCTGAGCCGAGTATTTTAAATAATTCCTCTTATCCTTACAGCTAATGCTTGAAACTTTCGTCATTAAATAACATAAAAACCAAATTTTTGAGTTGTCAAAGTTACCCCGCTAGGTCAAAGTAACCCCGGTTTACGGTAGTGACATTGGTTGTTCTTGCATTAAGCCACAGAAATATGTTCGGTCAAAAAAATTGTTTTATACCTGTACCAAATACTGCTGAACTTATAGACGTTAACCCTGAAGACTCTCCGTGATATAAATTGCTCTACAACTTACAATTTTCGTATCATTTTATGTCAGGATAAAAATTTTGCCGTTTTGAGCATATGCTTTCATAAAATCTTATCAGCTACAGAAATAATTTTTCGTTGGTAGAAATGGCGACACCCAAATGAGATTTTGAAATGAAAATAATGTTTTAATCAGCGCAATATGTGTTATTTGAGTTTTTAGTAAGTAGGCTACATGAAATCATTATTCTCTGAGAATTGTCAGAATTATGTAAGCTAGTCGTGATTATGAGTAAGTTTCCTAAATGCTTAAATTATGTTTTGACTTGTCATCGTGTATAAAAATTGAGTGCAACAGTATTTTCTGTGCGGCGTAACGTTTAGCGTTTAACGATATTCGGCGTGAATCCGCGTTTTCGGAAATTTACCGGTGGATTCATCAGTGGTTGATACAAATGCGTACACCGGTTGCTGAACGTCCGGTTGACGGGTTTTGGAAAAAATTTCCCATTACGAATGAAAGGGGCAGAATCTACTCATGTTATTTAATATGAGTACGGCGATAGAAAACGAAACGGAATATTTCGGTATCATATTTAACAGTAAATATAGTTTGTAATTTAAATTCACTAACAATAATTTTTGCAGGAAGCATTTATTTTAAAATACAAACCGTTTTCCATGCAAAAAAAATATTATATGTCTACTTTCAAGGCCGTCACATTCAACAATTATGTTCGTTATTTAAAACTTTTTTGTATGGCTGTGTTCAAAAATTCACTGGTGGAAGTTCCGGTGCACATCCACCAGACTCTTAGGATGTTCTGGTCGGTTGAACCGGTGGATACATGGATTCAACCAGCTGAGAGCAAAACAGTCATTTACGAACGACCCGTGTGTACACCGTTGGATGCACATGTGGATTTCTGAATTCGCGGAATAAAATAATAGTGTTGCGTGCCATGTTCCTGGAGGCCAGTAGTCGGCGGCAGTTTCGTAACACCTTGAGGGCTGGCCGATGACTCAAAGCCCGGGTGGCTCATAGTGGGAAACCCGCCGAACCTACGTCATAGATACCTGTCCCAACTGCGTCTTAACCCTTCGAGGGTGGCCTACGTGACTAAAAGCATATCCGAAACATGATGAAA
>PNEQ01066061.1:0-33642 GCA_003012365.1 Medauroidea extradentata | reverse complement strand
CGAGCCCAGAACCTCCCGGAATTTAGACCTGAGTGACAAACAACTGCGTCACGTAACGTCGAAATAATTCATGAAAATAAAATTTATTGAAAAAAATATATATATCTGTGTCCTGGGCTCATAGAGGTTGTACAACACTACGTCTCGATAGGTTACTGTAGTGAAACTCCTGTATAAGTTGTTTCTCGCTGCTCGTTCCAGCTTTTCGGATCGTCTGCCTTGATTATTGACCAACTAAGTTTTATTCTTAATAATTACGTTTCTTACAAATAAAAAAAAAAATACATACGTATTTTTTTTAAATATTTACGTAAGCATCACTCTGACGCAAACACCACCTCAATATCGCTACTGGTTAGATAGATATCGTGGGTTGATGGAAAACAAATTTTGTGCTTTTTCACCCTTTTGGGTGTCGAGTTTCGAAATATTTTAAATTTACATCTTAGAAATTTGTATAAGTATCCAACTGAAGTGTAAATCACATCGCTAGCCCGTTAAGTCGAATCAAAATCGATCATTCACTAAAAAACACACATATCACCCCTGCACAGTATTGAGAAATCGAATTTAGAAAAATCTGAAAACTGTTTTGCGGTAATTTCTGTAATCATCATCCTGAAGCAAAAATTAATTGTATATCTCGACGGGTTCGATAGATATCGAGGATTTATCTAAAACAAGTTCAAGGTCTTTTCACCACTTAAGAGAGTAAATTTCGAAAAACCCTTGAATCACGTTTTAGAATACTTTATTGGTATCTTGTGGACGTAAGAAACACAACATTAGCCCGCTCGGTTCAAGATTAATTGAAAGCGCTTTTCACCACTTTTTACCCCTTTTCACGTCCTTAGGTGGCGAATCTCGAAAATTCCTGAAATCTCTTTTTAGGTATTTGAGTAAGCATCAATCCTAAACAAAAATCACGTCTCTATATAAAAAACTATGGGATCGTATATCGAATGTGAGCCGAAAACTCATATTACCCCATTTTTAACCAGTTTAGGGCCGAATTCGGAAAATATATTTTAAATGGTACTTGGGATACTTACAAAAGCACCAATTTAAAGCAAAGAGTACTTCGATATCTCGATTGTTTCGATAGATATGGAAGGATAATCGAAAACACATTTCACATTAAATAAAGAATTTCGAAACGATTTTGAGTCCTGCCATAGACATTTGTAAAAGTAACCAATTAAAGTTAAAATCACGACGATAGCCAATTGTGTTTCAAAGATAAAGACGATTCACTAAAAACACATTTTGCCCCTTTTTACTGTCTGGGGGTCGAATTTCAAAAAAACCTAAAACTGCTTTTTGGGTATTTACGTAAGCAATATTTTGAAGTGCATATCAACTCTCTATCCTGAAGGGTTCGATAGATATCAATAGTTGATTGGAAACACATTTAACGTCTTTTCAGCCCCTTAAAAGTTGAACTTCGAAAAATCCTTAAATTGGCTAATATGCATTTTTACGAGTGTCCTATTAAAGTAAAAATCACGATGATAGGCCGTCGGGTTCGAGCTCTATCGGCGTTTCTTCGGAAACACATTTCACCCCTTTTCACCCCCTTAGAGGTCGAATTTAGAAAAATCCCTTCTTAGTGCTCGCCTACGACCTGAAGGGAACCCCCACAAAAAATTTCACGATTCTAGGTCCAGTGGTTTGGGCTGCAGTTTGATATGTCAGTCAGTCAGTCAGTCAGTCAGTCTGTCAATCAGTCACCTTTCATTTTTATATATATAGATATAACCCTCAAAGTTTGGTGCTGGTATCTGGAAATGAAATATTTTGATGGTTTGTGTTACTTGTTCCATGCACTAACACGGCGCAATCACGTCTAGGAATACGCTCAGCGAGTTTGGTCTCTGTCGTTGCTTTTCTGGCGCCTGAGATGGTAGTGATTATGTAGAACCTAACTTATTGTTTAGAAATACCGGCCTAGGTTTGGTAAATTTTCGATTTACGCTGCCAGCATAACAATCTGGTGGATAAACTTTCTTTTCTCGACGAATAACCAGTTTTCGTTGCAATAACCACAAAATTAATAAGCAGTAACAGAAGCGACAAGACGTGATTTATTTGTTTCCTCTTTGGGTTGTCATAATGTCGGAGTTCGTAGCAGTTTGATTACAATGAAGTTTAGCAGACCCTCTCTTATTATCTCTGAGGAATGACACGTAAATCAAGACATATTTACCATTTATAAATACGTAAATCTAATACAAATAATTACAGCAGTTCTGGAAGAATAAGCGAATCGCTTATAGATTTGTTTACTTTCCTGTACGACCCGAGAGCTGGTATAACTCCAACAATGAAAAAAACTTGCCTTGTCGCTTCGGTTACTACTTATCTATTCTGTGCCATAACCATTATGTTAGGGTTCAATTTGGTCATGTAATAAATAGTCTAGTTCTTTTATAACGTCTTTGGTCAAAGCCAGAAATTAATCAGTATAGATCACAGAGGATAAATGAGTCAAAGAAAAACACCATAGAATAAATAGTAGTATTATTTATTCTGTAGCCAAACATACAAACGAGAGGACATTTATTAAAGCCATCATGTCTCTATAGAATACATATTTTTCGGAGTCATTGCCTGCATGTGAGTATTTTGACTTTCGGTCTGTAACGGAGTCGTTTTCAATACAGAAAACAAAGGTGTAAGATCTTGTAAAAATCCCGAAGATTAACTTAATTGCTGTAATGCTAAGCGAAACGTCGGTTGATGTAACTGCCAAAATTATACTTGTTTTATACACACCCCATTCCGATGACAAGCTAATTTCACTGACTAGTTATTTCAGTGCTGTCAGGTATAGTTCCAAAACAGCTGGCAACCACTGATGTTCACTGAGGATGATTGGCGCGAGGTACAAAATATTCGTCCTCTAGAATATGTTTATAGATATGTTTTCAAATCGCTGTTATGTTATATTTGAATATATTTACTTTACATTGTGAGGAATGCCATATTAATTGAAAATGTTTCTTTAAAATATCAACGGACAAATTATATTTAAAGAGAATTCGTGGTGTTTTATTATAAAATAATAGTATAGCTTAGGTAGAGATGATGGTTAATCGTGGGAAAACTTGTCCGTTTGCTGGGTTTCAACGTACGTTCGGAATACAATAAAGTTACTGGCTTTCGTTTGTATATGGAGTTATTGTCCTATTTCACTGAGCCAAAAGAATTCCGCTAATGTAATATTTGATGCCGCCTATTATTGTTCGGCAGACAGCTACATTGTGTCAAACGTACATCACCCAATCAAATGTTGCAATAAGTACAGTGTTTTCAAGGGTATGCGGCTCACAATATTTTCGTGATATACTATCAACTCTTGATGTAGGATAATTATAAGGAATAAAATAACTGTTATATGAGAATGAACTCTTAAATTTACTACCACACTGCATTTGACAGTCAACATCATGTTTACATACAAGTTTTGGTTTCTTTGCACGAACATCACTGACAGTCGTACCGAAACTTTCTAATCACAGTCAGTGATGATTTTTTTACTGTTCCGTTACTGCTGACAAACACTGACAAGACCATCAGTCATTTCAGTGCTCAGCAGCATTATCGGAATACGGCGTCAAATTCAAAACCCAGAGCTCGTGGGATCATTCTTACAAACAATTAAATAAAAATAACCACAACAGCACTCTTCCTGGCGGAAGCCGACGTAGTGAAATAGTGGATATTACTTTACTCATTCTAAGAAATTATGCAGAATGTATGCATTTAAACAGTTTTATTATATTTTTTTCAGCATGCCAGCCGCCTGGTTTTGATAACACCATTATTAAGGGAACTGCTGCTAACATTGAAGACTATCCTTACACGGTACGGTGCTTTGTCATTTTAACTCCTTGTGTAAGATAGTGATCTATCTTTTTAAAATGTTAGTGAAACCTTTAGGAAATCGTTAAATAACTGATAACTTTTCAACAAATATATTTTGCCGAAAATAATGATTGGATTTATTAGGTATTATTTTTCGGTAAGTGAACTTAAAAATTAAACGTTGTTAGTGATAAAGTTAAAATATTTCGACTACAGTATTGCTTATTTTAGTTTTTATATATGTACGCTGTTAACTGCTACAACACGAACACGCATCACAAATTAATTAATAAATATTAATTTACTAAACTAGGGTGCACCCGTAAGTACAATTCTTAGCGTTTCTTTTAAACAGCAAATATAATTGTGAACACAAAAACAATTAACCTAGACTATCTAAATTTGGCACATGCTATTGCAACTTAATCAAAATCATTAACTTACAATTATTTCCTTCAATAAAATTGTACTACAATTAATATTTTTTTGTGAATGGTTTTAGCTTGCATATCTAAAAACATAGTTTATAAATTAGATATAATATTTAAACTTTTTCTCTGAAATTGTGTTCCTACGTACCGTTTTTTGGCACTAATTTTACTTCACCTCAAAGCTTGCTTCTTTTAGTACACTTTTCAACTTACCCAGTGATCTTGTCCCCTTCGTAACTACTATTTCTTCTTGTTTTGTCTACCTATAGTTAGGGACTGGAAATTTTCGTGAATTCAATTACCTGTAGGCTAGAATCCATAGTACTATGTATTCTCTAGCCCCGACTATTAGTCAACTAGCTGCTACTCAGCGGAACAGCAGACAATGAACGAATAGACGGGACTTGAATATGCATAGTACAATGGATTCTAGCCTACAGATCATTGAATTTTCGAAATTTTTCAGTCCTTACATATAGTCACTTTGCAACACAACCCCTAGGTACTTATATTGTGTGCTCTCCATATAAACTCAGCCAGTAAATTCTAATCTTTCACCTTCTTCCAAAGAATAGACTGCTTACTCAAGTCAGTTTTCCTTTTCACACATACACACACACCAACACACACACACACAATATTTCACCACATATCTGCAAAAATCTTTAGTCGTCTGTAACTTTTCACCTGAGTGTATGAGAGATATAAAGTTTTAAGTGTGAAATCAATAACGCAATCATTAAAACAATTAGTCGAAGATTGACTTGGTTAGTTTTTCATTTTTCCTATGCAGCAGTATTGCACTTACATGTTTTTTTTGTTATTATCATAAAATAAATAATACCAAACCTACCCGAGTAGTTATAGGGCCACATAATATGACACCAGATAAACAACTAGGAAATGTTCAATGTGAGCAGAGTATTACAGTGGACCACTGAATAAATCAATGAAATTGAAGATTTCAGAAGTATAATTATTTTTTACCTGTTTTTGAAATTGTTACGTAGGATATTTGAACTGAATAGTTAAAAATAATCAGTTGCATTTGTTTTGGTAATTGCACACCTAGCCCATAAACAGTCTTACATTTTAATTCAAACTGGAGGTTAACATAACCTTATTTCGTATCTTAGCACAAGCATCATCTTGGCATGTCAATTTAATGCTGATCCACGCACTTGGCAATGGTGCTTGTTACATAGCTGAATGTCTGTAGTTATAATATTTTGTATTGTGTTTGTTGTTAACACTGCAATAAATATGCTTTTGAATGCATGAACTGTGAAAAGTTTGTGCCAGTTACACATTTCTAAGGATACAGTAAGTATGCCTACTTCAAACACACAAATGGGAAATAAAATTCTTATTGCATACTTTACTACGCACTTTGTAGTTTTCAGTAACGATCGCATAAAATTTCCTCAACCCCAATTTTTCTTACTAATACTCCCGAAGAAGATATAAACCGTTAGTGTAATTGGATGAATAGTGTTGTAATTTAAACATTTTACACTGCCATAGCAATTTACATTTCTGACCTTTTGAATTAGTGAAAACCAGATGTTTGTCTTAAAAAAACATCACACATACGTATATTTGGGTAATAATATTTACTGTATATTATTAATGACGAGACGCACGTCAATAACCATATGTAAAACATGTGTCTTTAACGCAAAACAAAAAATAATATTGGAGCTACTACCACTCTTCCCTCAATAGCAGTAGTGGCATATCTCATGGCTTCACTACATACCTGCATGAACAATAATCACGTTTCTTCAAAGTTACATTACTTTTGTCGCACCTGGCTTAGTATTGTGTTTGCTTTAAAAACTAACTTCCTATAAATTAATTTCACAGTCAACTAAAATATTAAAACATTTTTTGAAAAACAATCGTAAAACACAAGTCAGGCATATTAAAAACAGTATATAAGTATTTTGTAAAACATTGCGGATAATGTTCGTAAAAAGTGTTTATTTTACAACACACTAACTGAAATGTTTAAGACAGTTACAAAACCAGCAATACAATATATTTCGGACCTATTAAATGTATTTATTCAGTAATAAAATCTGCTAATGAAGTTAAAAATCAAGTAACTTAAGTAACACATATTTTTCCAAGATGTACTAGTTATGAATTCCTGTAGCAAATTAGAAATACCCACCCTTCCACATGCAGACTCATTCAGTTAACACAAAATTTTACTTGTTTCTTGATGCAAAATAAAAATAATACTTTGGTACGTTAAATAGGCTAAACTAAGTGCGTAAGCATACTTAATGTGCTGCATTGTGATGATGACTTATAATGGCATCGTACAAACACGGCCATCTTCACTATCTTTCACTGAAGTAACGTTGTACATAAAAATGGTTGGTTCACTAACTTCACAGAATCAATCTGAGCACTTTGCATAAAGCCTTGTCTGTTATATAAGCTCACAATTCCACTGATGGCACGCCATATCCAGGAAGCTGCAGTTCAGAACTGGTTGCTGACAGCTGTAGCACAGATGAATGAGTGGAGTCTATGGTTATCATCCTTCTATATATCTCTGATGAAATAATACTTGCCTTAGTTTTGTAATCCAAACGGAAGAACTTCAGGACACAGAAAATATTCTGACATTGGTTCTCCCGAAACCTTTAAATTAAGTTTTCTTAGTAAAACACACAAATATAATAAGTTTTGGATGCATTAAAAAATAACGATACTTTTTCAGCTGACAAAAGTTGTGAACATATCAAACCACCTACCAATACCCGCCTTAACTTTTCCAACGCCCCTCACAATCATCAACTCCTCCTAAAGCAAATTTCACTCCCTCATCGGCACCCTTAATAGACTACTTTTGCCGCTATGTTCTGGTTCTCGTCATCTGAATCTTCTCGCTGTTATTCCCTCATCCTCTATACTCTGCCTTAGTTAATATGCAACATAGCTTATCTCAGCCTCCCTCCCCATTCACCTCCTGTACATAATGACCAGCCTTTCCCTTTTTTACCTTTCCTTTGACGAGTTTCACCCCAGTTCCATCAGCATCGCTGACGGTCAAATGTTACCTCAGTCCTCATCAGCCTCTCATTGCCTTCTCTATTTATCCTTCACCCACCTTGATGCCCGTCATTGTACCTTCTCCTTCAACTTACTGTAATTTTCTTTCAAACACTTACCTACTTGAACTGATAAACCTCTAACTTACAACACCAATATAATTTTAAAAATTGTCTGGTGAGCCCATGATATTTCCTCGTAAGTTGAATTAAGTTACCTCTTCTTTAAAAGAAAAACGATTTTCTTTTACATTTTATAGGCATGTCTACGTATTACAAGTTGTTTTATTTACATTCGCACTACAAATTCACTGAATGTAGGCATCAACAAAATTAGTGCACTTCAGTAGCTACTGATCTGTTTGAGTCGAATCTGGATACTATACTTTATGGGAGTTTTATTCTAAAAATCGCATAATTTCACAACAGTTAATTTAATAACTTAAAGAAAAAAGTACATGTCTTCGATGATATAAAATTGCTGGTTTCTCAGTTTAGTGTCACCCTTTTACATTTTGCAGCCTGTGACTTTCTTTCGGAAGATATTTATTTGATTTTAACAACATAGAAACTTATCGCAAATATTAATTCCCGTCTCTATAAAGTTCATCTTACAAGACATGCTAGTACAAATTCAAGTTGGTTGTCACTCCTTAGTTTCATTATCCCGATTATTATAGCAAAAAATGTTGTACAACTTTACAAATAATGTAATTATCACGTCTGTTTATGTAGGATAATTTAATTAATACCGACAAAAAGTTCTTTTGTGATAGAAGACTAGAAGTTCTCCTTTTTGAATGTCTTAGTTTGTTTTCATACACCCGTGTGTATTCTTCCGCCACTTGTTAATATGAAAACTGCGTGTACTTTTCCCAGCTCTCAAATGTTGACGTCTGAGGCTGTTGTGAAATATGATAACTGGACAATTCACGTGTTCACTGAACTGTAATCTAGCCTCCAAGAATATTTGTGCAGTCCAGCAGACGGCAACTGCTCACTGGCTGCTCGTTGTTTAACATTGGTATCACGTGATTGAACCTTCATTAAGTTGCTTCTTAATTACTGGATCAGCGCTCTTCAAGATGTGTCAAATAAGTCCAGGGTTAATTGTGAAAGTGGCATGACCATCATAGTTACTTGAATTATAGCTTGGGCCAGAAAGACAACGCGAATTTTTCAGGTCTCTAATTATTGATTTATGTTGGAAAGGAGTTGATAAGTCTTCACTTTACCGTGAAGAGCTCATATTAAACTTATAACAGAATGTTGAAGCAAACAAAATTTCAGAACTATTTATTAACAAAGCATACTACTCAGTATGTGAACATTCACATATTTGAGATACGATTTTGTTTCTGCATATATTATTTTGTTTTTTTACAGTTTTCAAATGTATATGTTGGCTTCCTAACTATACATTTTCACATGTTATTTGTAAATTATTTTAACCTTGACGACGCTTACATCCCTGAGGATATTATACTCATAAATCACATATACAGGCTACTGAAAAAAAAATACATGTTGATGTTTGTTGGCAGGTGTCACTGCAGTTGTTGGTAGAGAACTCTCCAAATAAGCCTTTATGTGGAGGCTCCATCATCTCTCCCGATTGGGTCGTCACCGCAGCGCACTGCGTGAGAAGGTAACTACTCAACATACATTTAATGTTCAAGGATTACATCTACAAAATGTCTAACCAGGGAGTTAAATAGATGAGAATCAAACTTTGAAAACTATACATGTCCATTATGTCTGGATGCAGTTTTTGGACATACCCGTTTGCGATGCTGATACTTGTCAAAGAAACTAAAGAAAATAGGAAAAACATAAACTCAGAGTATGAATTAGTCTACAGGATACATACACAACGTGAAATGTCATAAATGTAATTGGGACAAATAAAAACAAGGACGCGCTAATAAAAGTCCGATATTTCCAAGGCAGGCACCACAGGTTTGAGACCTGATCTGGCAAAAGGATAGTTTGATTTTATTTGACTGGATTACGTTTATGGAATTGTATGTTGTGTATATACCCTATTGATTAAAGCGTACCTGTAATATGTTTTTGGTTCCCTATTCCCAATAGTTTTCTTTGATAGACATATGCATAGCAACGTAAGTATGTCCAAAAACTACAGCCAGCTATGCACTCCCATTGGATATTTCTTGCAAAGATCATGTCCACTTCATCCAATTTTACAGGCAAGAGGAAATAACGTATATGTTGGGATTCTTACGAAATGAAACATGGTAAGTATACTGTTATTCGTCATTTTTACAGTCAACCGGTGGTTACTAATACGAACTGTATAAATATCACAATCCGTTCGTTATAAAAGAACAAGATGGTCATACTGTATTAGTTTCCAAAGAATATGACATATCTGGTTTTAAAAATAGTAATCTTGTGAGATACAGCATTTCATAGCTCTACTCCTTACAATAGACAGCAGTTGTGTCCTTGTCACAAATACACAATACAGTTGGGTGGACTTGTGTGGTTCTGAATGAAAATACAACATATACCCTGATTTTAAAAAAATGACATAGTTATTTATACTTTATAAGACTTCATATTACTGTGTAACTCACCAACCTTGTGTGAATGTAAATTTAAAATTAACTTTCTGATTTTATGGTTCCTCAAACACCGTACGTGGAGGGCATCACATCCCCGAGTGCAGGCTTCCGATTGGACAACCGTAGTAATTTGTCTGCCTCGAAGGAAGACCTGAAATGAGGCGTCTCAAGACGACGGACGGGGGAAACGGAAGTACCCCGAGAAAACCAGCCGGTCTGCGGCAACATACGCCACGTAACCTACATGCAAATAATCGACGTTCGTCGAACCCGGATTTTCTTGGTTGGAGTCGAATGCTCAACGAACATCTTGCCCAACAACAGAGTTGTTTTAAGAACCAAGTATGTAGGCCTGTACAGCTGTCTTTCTTTACTAGCCATATTAAGCGAGTCCAGAATCATATTTTTACAGACGTGTCGTATTGCAGTATTTACATTTTGAGATATATATGCATCTATCTGAAAAAGGCGAACTTGTCGACGTCAGTGGTCTTCGAATTATTAATCATAGCAGTGTATCGTTAATTGAGATTGAACGTCGCCATTGTCGGTAATGTTTTTTTTTTGTTTGCAGTCATTAATATTTGTGTTGGGTTTAAATATTTTATTTATAAAACTAATTCCTAAAACTCGCAACAACGCAGTTCAAAAGAAAGCTAGACGACCACATTAATGTAGCTGCTGCACAGACTGCTGTAAAGAGTGCAGAGTTTACGTAGTTTTTTTTTTTTGAAAACTACTTAAGAGGGCGTGGTACATAATTAAACGCTAATATCATTAATCTATAACTGTTGGTTTCTTGAAGCCAATTTGCGAAAACTGAAAATACAAATCCTAGACAATAGTTTTAGCCAACGTTTTAAACAGAATTGTTATTTAACTGCGACTCAAGAGATCACCCACGCGTACCATGTTAGTAATTCTGGCTAAATATTTACTCATATAGTTGGCAAATATCATTATCTAGGATTGTCATTGAGTATTATATCCATATTGGTTTCAAGAAAAGCGTATAGAAATCAATTAATTTTTTCAGCGTTTTATTTATCTGCCACGCACTCTTAACACACGGAGAATTTATATTTAGGTTAATACTGTAGTAAAACTAACTTATTTTTACAAACATTGATGGACGTATAAAATGTTTTAGTCAATATTTTATGGTAGTGTCTACACTAATATTATAAAATGAAAGTTACTATGTTTGTTAATTCTTCATTTCTAAACCCCTGAACCTATCGCAATGTAATTTGTCACTGTTGTAGCTTGGTTGCTAACAAGTAGATTTTCCTGTCATGTTGTTCCTTGTAATAAAAGTTGGCCCCTTTAATAGTCATACGGTTGCCATGACACTTTGGTGAGCTGTTGTGTGTGCGCCATGAAGGTTTCTGAGAGGAAAAGAACTATATTATAGGTGATGAGGTTGTAACGGCTAAACGGCGCATGGAGGCATAACGAAGAACCGAAAGAAATATCGTATCAAATAGAAAACAACTCGAACGCAGTCGCGGGCACTAATCCTTATTGTTTGTTGAAAGAAGTTATTTTTTAAATTTATAAATTGAGCTGTAATTTGTTGAATATTGATTGCCTCATGGATTCAGGAACATACAGGAGACAACATGTTGTGACGTACTTGTTTGAGCCGACTTTTTGTTCACTGCAATATGGCGCTGAGGTCTTTGAAGATTAGGAACACTTGTGTGGTTCGCTCGGAATACAGTGAGCATTAAAGATATAACGTTTGAAAAGGAACATTAGCCATTGTTGCATATAATATGACATTAAACACTAGATACATTACTCTTTGTATGGTTGGCAGCGAATTGTCGAGTGTAGTTCCGTTTATTTTCCTCTTTAAACACAAAACTATACTGAAATAAAAACCAACTGGTATCGGCATTTTTGAGATCAAACCAACTTTTTTCTTTACCAAACTACACATATTCTTGATGACTGCACAATTTATCACACACGCGCAAACACCAAGTGTCGTGTCCAGAGAGGTTAGACATTATCGTCGTTAGCGGGTACGCGCGGAAAGATACGAACTGGCTGAAAATAGACATTTAGAAGGGCTCTTTTGAGTGCTTACTTAATCCAGAACCGTCTATGCTGATGCATCTCTGAGTAATAAAATCTCTCAGAGATTAATTAACACATTTAATAATTATTCATTTGCATGGACCAAAGGTTTACTTACGAACTTATATCGCATTATGACCGGTAAATAAATAGGGGCCACCATATTGTCATGCTGCTCATGAAAGGCGACTTCAGATCTCCCTTGCATTTAAATAGGCCTTGTACTACTCATTTAAACTTAGCTGCAGGCTTTATTATCTTATTCCTTGACTAATTTATTTCCACAGGTTTCTCCCCAAGCAGATGGTGATACGGGCCGGCAGCAGCAGGACAGACTCGGGTGGCCAACTATACGAAATTGAAAACTGGATCATACATCCTGACGTCACCATAAAATACAACGACATCGCCCTCATCAAGGTGCCATTTTCATTCTGAGAACAATAATTATCGCTAAAACAATAGCCTATATCGCAAATACTTTCTTATTTTCTCCCTGAAAAAAGTACTGTCATAGGAAACATCAATTTGTTCAAATAGGGACTTGGTATTGGAGTCAATATTATCACGGTGGTTACTGCAACGACTTGTAGAAAATTTATAAACTGAAATATTAACAGTTGCTGTTAAAATAAGGGCCTCACTCATATTTAGCTGCCGGTAATATTTAGATTGATCCTACTACAAAATAACTGTAGAAAAAACATTTGGCAATAAAAACTCTACCGTAATTTTGTTAAAATAAAGAATGCACTCAGGTTGGGATACTGGTATTATTTGCATTGGGTTATTATTAGTTAAACAATGATATTCGCACATGTCTGTGCAAAGGTATTATTTCCTACCAAATGGCCATTATGTATAGTTCGTGATATATTTTTTTTTAAGCGTATCGTCAATCTACACTGTTAAATTTTTCCGTGAATTTACGGATACTTTTACGGAAATGTCAGTTTAACTAACGGAAACATTATTTTGTTGTACATAATTTCGTTTCATTAATTAAACATAAGCAAATCTTCGAGAAGAAACTAAAAATAACTGTACACATTATTGTGAATGCATCCCAGAAAAGTCCCGTAAATAAGCTAGTTTTCTTAAGTGGAGCTAGTTGCCTTCCGTAAAGTAAGGGACACTTCTGAGGAATTTTATTTACCAGCGATTCTCCGTAAAACAACGAAAATTATTTTTTTATTATTGCCATCAAATGTTTGTGAGAGATTTTAGCAAATGTTGTTTGTACTCCTTAATAGCATACAATAAAATTCCACTGGCATTCGGATCCACTTGAAATACTTTCATGTACAACGTTATACATTTTAACGGTAATGTATCGTTAATAAACGGAAATAGTGTCTGTAAAAATAAAATTCGAAAGTTTCTACAGTATATACACACTACGGAATCATGCGTAATGTGTACATAAGTCTGCCGACATTTGCACAGAAAAAAATTCGTAATTTTATGGGTTAAAGAGCTGCAAATATTACCGATATATTTTAATAACATCACCGTTAAATCTGCAAATCCGTAGAAATGCAAATGTAGCATTATAGACATGTAAGTATGACTCAGTTCCGTATGATAAAACTGTTTTACGGAAATTTCTGTGTGATTAGGAAATACTTTTCCGTGAATTCACGGAGGGATTCGGAGCAATTTTTACCGGAAATTCCATAAATAGAAGGAGAAATATTTCACAGTGCCGTATTTGGAAACCTAAAGTTCAGTTCACATAGTTTTTTCTCGAACAAGGAGAACAAGTAGGTGTAAAACCCTTGTATACTAGCCCCGTGGACAGCAGTACTTGAATGCTTGCTTAAACGTGCCTATACTCCTGAAATTCATAGATATATAAGCCTCTTTTGGTGACGTGGCTATTGAAGGTTTCATGCGGTTTGTTTTCTACTATCAAACAAATCATATCACGATAAATTAACGTGCGTAAAAGTGCAAAACATAAAGGGACATGAAACGATTTTAACTAGAATGCATGATCTTGCATGCAAGACTGTCAGTCACACAATGCAAGTCACCTTGAACAAGATGACGTACACCTGTTTGTTCAGTATCAGTAACATTGTGGAGATACCAGGACGATAAGAGCTAACCAGACACGCGTATTGGAGAGACAGCGTCACTTTTAAGCATTAGCCAATTAATTGGCGTGCATTTCTAACACAACAATCTGTAGTCGGCTTTTAAAAAACTATGTTCATATCCGCTGTAAAGACAGACACGAATTACAGTGTATTACGCGGGGTGGAACATGTAACTGTGAAATGTTAAATCGGACCATGCCTATCATCCATCGAATATTCTCGTCTGGTAGTATATAGTTGTCGATCATAGCTGCAATGATATTAATCAATAACACGGTCCAGCCCTCACTATACATCACGTACAGAACTGTAGTACAAAAACGATGCATTTTCTTACATATGTTCATATAACAGTTTTTGTTTATCTAAATGCGATGATTGTCCGCCCAAAATATAGACACGCAGTTTTGCAACAACCTGTCTATTGAATCTAGAAAGTTGTCAAGTTATTGCCTTAAACGGAGTTTCAGTTGACCCGTTGTGCTTAACTGTGTCATTTAGGTGGCTACGTCTTTCGACTACAACGACACAATAGGACCTGTGACACTGCCGGAGTACAATGAAGAAGTGGCGCCCGGCACATACGGCACCGTCGATGGCTGGGGAAAGACAGATGTAAGTATAGCACATTCCACATACACTGTACCTCACTCCATCCATTATACAGTAGCTATACACTAGCATGACTACAGCGACACAGTAGGCCTGAACACTGCCTGAGTACAATGAAGAAGTGGTGCCCGTGTCATACGGCACTGTTGAAGGCTGCGGAATGACTAATGTAAGTATAGCACATTCCACATACACTGTACCTCACTCTATCCATTACACAGTAGCTATACACTAGCATAACTACAGTAACACAATAGGACCTGTAACACTGCCAGAGTACAATGAGGAATTGGCGCCCAGCACATACGGCACCGTTGATGGCTGGGGAAAGACAGATATAAGTATAGCACATTCCACATACACTGTACCTCACTCCATCCATTATGCAGTAGTTATAGCTTGACTACAGCAGCACAGTAGGACCTGTGACAATGCAGGAATACAATGAAGAAGTGGTGCCCGGCACATACGGCACTGTCACTGTCCGGGGAATAACTAATATAAGTACAGCAAATTCCACATACACCAAACCTAACTCCTTCCATTATACAGTAATTATACACTAGCTTGACTACAGCAGCACAGTAGGACCTGTGACACTGCTGGAGTACAATGAAGAAGTGGCTCCCGGGTCATGCGGCACCGTCACTGGCTGGGGAATGACTAATTTAAGTATAGCCCATTCCATGTACACTGTACCTCACTCCTTCCATTATACAGTAGCTATACACTAGCTTGACAGTGGCAGCTGTGTTCGATGGTTTAGAACGTTCGCATTCCACCTAGGTCCAATTACCGGCTGGGTCGGTCCTTGGACTTTCGCATGTGGAAATCGTGTCGGTTGACGTCGCTAGTCGGCGGGTTTTCTCGGAGATCTACCGTTTACCTCGCTCATTAATTAATTCCGACACTGCTCCCAACATAAAGTCACACTTATCAGCGCTGAAGACCTCGGTGTTAAGTTTCTCACTCACTAGCATGACCCACATATTTTAGCTAATGTTAAAGAAACATGAGCAAATGTATTGATGAACAAAATAAACTATTATATAAATAATTATAAGTGTTAATAATATCCTAATTAAGAGTGGAGATTTGAGAGTTATTTATCGGTGTTTAACTGTGAGATCTTAGTCTCTGTTGAGGGTGGTATTGAGTGCGTAGGTTATGAAGCAATATAAGAATGTAAAGGCTAGGTAATCATGAATTGACTCACGGAAAATACAACCCAGATCGCTGTAATCGGAAGAAAGTGGTTTGACCTCTGCACCTCGTTTACATCTAATGCAACAATAAGGACACGTTTATATATTATCAATACGAAATCAACACAAAATTCTATATGGTGTTAGAGCAAATGTACGATGATTATCTAGCTTATTAAAAGTACTGTAGTGATCTAAGCCATGTAGTGGTATTGAAAAGCCTTTCGGATAAGCCTATATCCCATGCAAACCATCCACAAACATACACCTTTCGAAACCACAGACCATACATCATACATACTAGTTTAAGGTAACCGTCTGTCCGGGCCGCAGAGCGGTGTGCAGAGTTTCGGCTATTAGCAGATTATTCGAAGACTGGTCATCGAACATAAGTTATGTGTGATTATGAATATAATTTAATAAACATTACATGTGCGTATACCCAGTTTCAGTTCACTACTATTCATTAAAGTATCTTTTCTACCTGCCGAAAATGATGAAAATGTGTGTTTTGCGGTCTTTTCAGTTATAAAATCTTGATGCAGAATCTTTTAACAGGTACAGGCATGTACAATACACCTTTGTCTTTAATAATGCGTCATATAGTGATATGGTCACCACTGGAAGTCTCATACAGGCTCATTGTCGGCGAGACGACTACACACCAGTTTAGTGACTTACACCTAGAGGCTCGCGAGAGGGTTGATGCGCATGTTGTCACTTCCTGACCACTTCCACACTTCTAGGCCATGAACGTGCACAATACGTTTATCCAGACGGCCACCTGATGTCTGCAACTATACGACGTTCGATTGAGGTTATATTTCGAGGTTATTTGTTGTTTGGTAATATGGATAGATCACTGCTGTAGAAGAACAGGTTTGGACTTTCGCCTGGAAATTTGACCCCGTTGTTGTTTGGCTGCAGTTTGCCAAGTTACCGATAAAGTTATACATTTTTGGCACTGCGATCCAGGCGGTCGAACTCAAACTCCGCCCACTTCCCTCCCACTAAGATAAACTATTTATCAAAACATATTTTTTTTTATAAATTTATGGAATACTTCCTTCGCTCACAATTTTAAAGCATACCTCCAGCAATCTTTATTTTCTTTATAATGTTAACAACGGAAAAAAGCGAGCGGAGTTTGAGTCCAACCGCCCTGTCCGCAGCGCCAAAGATGCAGAACATTCTCGGTAACTTGGTGAACTACAGCCAAACAAGGGGGTCAAGCAAAATACATTGGTAGATAGGCGACTGTCCAGACCTGTACTTCTAATTCCGTGGGGTAGACTAATGTGACCACACTTTGGACTCGTGTCCAGGAGGAACTGGATTCCATATCCGGTTACGGCCATCCTGATTTCGTTTCTCCTTGGCTTTACCGAAAATCGCTCCGCCACGCCAATCCCTATTGTACCTTCTGTCCTTGTGTAAATTTGCGAGTTAGCCGTCTCTAATAATCTTGGTGTCGACGAGTCCACTGAATAAATAACGACGACAATATTCTGCGACGAAACGTAACGCCAAATAAAAATAATAATAATAAAATACCCTATCGGATTCGAAGAGTTTCTAAGCCTTTCTTAGTTTTGTATGTTAATATTTCAATTTAAGTTACTTTGTAGCAGCTGTGCTTGAAGATAAAGACATAAGATTAAAACCAAGATTAGGCGGAGTGCACACTGCAGCGATACGATACGCTACGCGACATTAGCGTATCGCATCGCGAGGCAAGATATTTATCTGAGCAACACTGCCGTGCTCACTAGTGCGATACGACACACTGCACGATGCATTCAGTTGTAATCATGAGCTCCTCAAATTAAGATGATATTGTTGTGGCGTACCAGTATTTGCAACATAGAAGAAAGAAAAGAAAGTATTGGGTACATCCGTACAATGTTATGAATACTAAACACAGTTCGGCAGTAGTCTCCCGAGAACTGTCTCAACACAGAGAAAAATTTCATGAATTATATCGCATGAGCCCAGAAAGCTTGCAGGTTTTGGAGAACCTTACCTCGGAAGATTTGCAGAAGGACACAAATTTCAGACTCGCTATTTCTCCAACTGAGAAGCTACTAATTATGTTAAGGTAAGCCAGTTAAAAAAATTATGTATACAGTTTGCAACAAATTTTATTTATTGACAGTCAGTTGTTTGATTAATTCTACAATAACGTCGTTACTGAATTTCTACACATGAAATGCCAATAGCCAGCAAAACCTTTCAGTTAAATTCAAGTAAACAAAGGAAACAAAAGAACTAAATATTATTGGCATGCTACACAGTAACTGAATTTACAGTAACGTAGTATACACTGGTGTTGTGAGAGTCGGGGATGTAATTGTAGACGAGTTGAAATCTGGGATTAAGGATGCTGGAAGTTATGCACTTGCTGTAGAAGACTCATCGGATGAATTCCAATGTGGGAATGTAGGAGAAGCTGACAGTTCATTTTCACATTCGTCAAGCTGTTCATTGAGTAGTAGCATAAATTTACACTTGAGCTGTCTCTTCCGCCTGCAATTAAGTTTCTTAAAGTCTTGTAGCATAGATTGAAAAAAAAAAAAAAAACAATCAATCACTGTCACATTGATCTTGTTCTGTTTTCTTTGTTTCCCGGCGTTTTTTCATTGTAAGCCACTCAATGAATGCTTCGTCAGTTTTATTCGTAGCGGGTTCCATTTTCCTCTTCTAAGGCTGAGATAGTTGATTCATTTCAGATTCGGTATCACAGGGAGACTCACCAGTTATAATAGTATATTGTACCACGATCCTCTGCCTCTTCAGTATCTGTTACAGAGTGTTTTTCACTGCCATCTTCTGAACAATCATCACCAATCTCTTGTGAGGGCGCATGCACATTGCTGGAAGTATTATTCCCTTTCATGTGTGGACGGAGGAAGGCAAGGTGTGTTGCGAGGTAGTAAGGTTTTTATAATTTTCCTGACCCAGATTTCGGTGGTTTAAGCGACCTACTAAATGTGGAACGAATATTTTTCCATCTTTCATGGCAGCCATGTTCTGAAAGAAAAGAAACACTAAATTCAAATAAACTAACCTCAATAAAATTTAAAAAAAAAAACATCTGTTTTTGTGGACATTAGAAACTGATTTCTTTGTTTCAGGTATCTGGCTACTGGAAGCAGTTTCCAAGATCTAGCACTACAGTTCTACAGAAGGAAATCTACAATTGGTGCAATTGTACGATCAACGTGTGAAACTATTTGGACTCGCTTGGAACCTTTATTTAGGATTGTACCCGATGAAGGCACTTGGAAAGAAATAGCGAAGGGCTATTTCGAGTTGTGGAATTTAGCGAACTGTATCGGCTCCGTTGACGGGAAACACATCCGTGTGAAATGTTTTAGAAATACTGGATCTAGAAATATAAATTGCAAAGGTTAATTTCCAATTGTACTCATGGCTGTAGCCGATGAAAATGGCCTTTTTATCATCATTGATGTCGGGTACCTAGGTAGTAATAGTGATGGCGCTGTATTTCGTAATTCTTCATTCGGTAAGTTATTGAAGCAAGGAAGGTTAAATGTTCCGTCCCCTTCTCCTTTATCAGGACAGAGTTATGATGAGACATTCCCATACTACTTGGCCGGTGACGAAGCATTCCCGTTGCTGCCCTATTTAATGCGGCCATTCCCAAAACGAGTTTTAAATTATGCTAAAAGAATCTTCAATTTCCATCTTTCGAGAGGTAGGAAGTGTGTGAAATGTGCATTCGGCATATTAACGTCAAAATTTCGAGTGTTCGAAGGACCAATCGCTTGTAACGAGGATTGCGCAGTGGCATGCGCCCTACACAATTTCATTCGTTGTCGTGAAGGTAAATATCAGTGTCCATCGCATTTTAAGACCGGCATTGCAGTACCGACAACTCCTGATGGCAGTGTGCTAGAGGAAACCAATACCATGTCAGAAGCTGTCCGCTTGCGGAATAAGTTTGGTAACTACTTCCTAACGCCAGAAGGAGCGATCCCTATACAATGGAGATACGTTGGTTTGCCATGTACTAAAAGATTAATCGCTATCAAGTGTCATTTTTGTAATGTAGATTTAATTTGTAATAACAGTTGTACAATTATAGGTCTGGCTTGTCAATTTATGCGGCAAAATATCTTACAAAAAGCCAAATTGTGTCTATGCCACTACATATAACACACACATACAGTAACTAATGCGATGATTTTGTAATATTTTTTGTACTTTACAACATAAGGACATCGTCTATTTCATTTATACACTTTTTTAATAGCGAACTTTTTCCTCATTCCGACATAAGGTAAATTCAAATATAAGTAACGTATGTTTTTTTGCTAATGGTCAGACATTTTGTAAATGTAATGTAACTTACTGTGTATTGCATGTACGGGTGGACTATACTTATGTAATTCGTTTATTTACGTTCATCACCATTGTGAAACTGGTATTCAGTAGGCTTAGTAATGTTTGAATATTACGTTACAAATGGCGAATAAATGTTTTTGATGGCAGTAACTTTGGTGATAATTAACACTTAATATTAACATATCCATTCCTGTATCCTTGAGTTCGGCCGCAATTTTCCTCCATGCCAACGTAGTCAAATCTGTCCTGGGATAACTTTTTAATGTGTAGTTCCATAAACACAGATTGCTTTCAACACATCCGACGAATGAGATCAAGAAAGATATGTCCTCTTGCGTTGCCATCATGTCTTCCACTGGCTCGATGACGCGCGACATTGATCGTAGAAGACCAGCATGCTGTGTCGCCTCGAGTGATACAACATCGACAGCTGTCAGTGTCGTGTTGTAGTCGTACCAGTGTGCACGTACAATGCTGCTCCAATGTAATTCAAATGTCAGCAAGCATTGTGTGTCGAATTCTAATCGTATCGCGCGTCGTATCGGTTACCACGTTGCGCCAGTGTGCACTCCGCCTTACACACACACATATATGTGAGTATATATAAGGTATATGGCAACATGGCGACATTAAAACCACTAAATCTACAGGCTAATAGAAAAAGGACAGAGTAAAAGCTGAACGAGAACATTATTTTCTTACCGCTTTGTGGCGGTAAACGTAGGAGTGGATGTGTAGGGAAGGGCTTTCCCAAGTATTTGGCACTGGGTAGACTAATGTCATGTGACACACCTGACGATGTCAATCCCTGGACTGATAACATCCCTGCCATGCCTTCTTCTGCTTCCGGTGTTGCAACTAATGTTTTTTGGACAGAAGTAATGCACACACGCTGCAACTCTCACGGTTGCGTACTCGACCAGTGGTGTAGACAGAATTTGTGTAAGAGGGGGGTTTAACCTGAGAATAATATATTGAACAATGAGGGCCTCATTAAAGTCTTCTGTCCGGTGGTACTCCCTTAGGAATATTTGGATCTCTAAGTGCGGATTACTGCTATTTTAGCAGTATTTCGTAGCGAAACATTGAATATTATATTTCTCAAAAATTTTTTATGCATTTAATACAATTATTATTTTTTTTTTTTCAATTTAGTGGCCGATTTGGGTGTGTGAGTGCGTGTGTGTGTGGAGGGTGGAGGTTTAGAACACCCACCCTCTCTGGCTACGCCACTGTACTCTACTGCTATTAGCTGAACTAACTTCTTAACTCATCGGGAATTGTTTTTACTTCAGATGGGGAAGATAAATACGACGCAGGTGAAAGTAACAGAATTTATTAGTTAAGGAGACACAATGAAATAAAACAGCAGTTAATTGAGAATAGATGAGAGGAAGAAGATTTACGTCAAGGAGAGACATGAGATAGGATAAAGATAGCTATCCTTCCCTAAACCAAAGGTAGACTCACCGCTCGTACCGCCGTTGAAGGTAGAGGAGAAGTCCCTCAAAATATTTTTGAATTTTTGAAATATTAGTTTCAAATTTCAAAAAAAATTAATAAGGATACCTTGTAGCCTGTAACATCGTTAGTCACTCTATTTTTTTAGGTTGGTTTGTCAGTTTGTTTTAGTGGCGAACATAACACCGTAAAATGTATAAAAAAATTTACACCTACGAGTTAATACACAAGAACTACTAACATATATAAAATAATTCGTAAGAACAACCTTTAGTAACAGTTTATGAATAATATAAGAAAGAAATAATACTGTACGAATGTAAAAATAAAAATATGACGATATTGTTGTAGACCGTGCCATTAAAGCCGCGGTGTCCATATTAAATATGGAGGAGCAAACTTTCAAAACCAGACATATCCACCTTATCTAGCTGTAGAAAAAAGTGAATAATCATCATATTTTATATCACTAACTGTGAACAACTATACCCATTTCAATAAGACAGACTTTTTAATGGAGCCTCAGTTCATAGGTACTCATATGTAACACATATTGTTTATTTAGAAAATGTATTTTACTCATTTAAGGGATTTTGGACATGTCTGGTTTTGAACGTTTGCTCCTCATTTACGCTATTTTAATAATATTTATTTGTTTTTAGATCCTGAAAGCGAGCAGGTATGAAAACCGTTACATACATATATATATATATATATATATATATATATATATATATATATATGTGTGTGTGTGTGTGTGTTAGAATTTGTTTGTACTATGTAGCTTAATGTTTTTCAAGATTTTGGCTAATTATTGACTTTACTAAAATTTACTTAAGTCGATAATTAACCAAAACTATAAAAAAAAACTTATGTTACAAAACTCAGACATGTTGCTAAGTTCACATTTATGGCAAAATTTGGTTCTCCAATAAACATAGACTAAGATAAACACGGCATATTTGGAATATTTTTTATTGTTCTTAAAAATGCATGTGAAATTCATTCCTTCTTATGGCTGAAACAATGTTTACGGTTAACAGTGACTACATGCATATTCTTCGTATAAGAAGGGCTCAAATACGCTGACTTTAAGTGCTTGCCTGCGCAGTATACGGCATAGTAACACCTTATTTTTAGCATTGTTAAAGCGTGAGACGCGTTACCGACGCAGAGAACTGGAAACACTAGCAAAATTCACATTCTTATATCTCTATTTTCTATCGAGTCATACATTTACGGACTGAATTTCTCTTGGCTAATCGTATGAGAAATATGAGAATGTGGTTATTAATATTTTTAATGTTATCTTAACAAGATAAATAATAGCATGCCTGTATTCTAAAATCACGATTACACTCATAGAAAAGAGAAGGTAAATTACATTTCAATTTATAAACAGCAGTATTTATAACTATAACTACCCATAGTGCAACGTGCTACTGCAGAAGGCACAATATTCATATCGGCGGGATCTGGAATCAAATAATATGTCACGTGTTTTTCTCACTAGTTTCCTATATTGCCCTTGTACAATAGTTGGTTGTATACTCTCGTCCGTCACGAAATTGCGACAGTTAAACACAAAACAAAACCTTGTTTATTCTGTGACAATGCCATTGCGAGACAAATGTGGAACTTCCAAAGAGAGAATTCAGAAGTGCATAAAAAAACTAAAGTCGTTATTTGGATGATATTATCTATAAAACAAAGTAAAGGGTATATATGTGTGGGTCTGCATCGTGAATGATTTGCGTCGCTCATTCAAACTTGTGTCCGGTACACAACATCCAGCACCGAATTCCGTACCTAATTCGGAACACAGTAGTACTGCGACAGTGTTTACCGCAACTACATTGGTTGCAGACTGAACTCAGTACTTTATTTCACAGATAGAGCCCATCCTATTTTCCATTGTAGTGTATGTTCATGGAATGCACAGTTTCAGTCAATGGTCATGTGAAGAATGAAAGTAAGGTTGCCTATATGCTTTGAATAGAAATAAAATTCTTGTTGTTTCCTACTGAACTCACGGCCGTCGGGTGTTTGAATACCTAATTAATACAAAATAGTTTCACTTATTTGGCTACTACGTGCAAGTCTTGTTATGAAATAGTATTCGGCAATTTTACTGTTACATAAATTATTAAACATAGCCTAATAACCAACATCACAAATGTATTATTTACCTTTATGTATCAAAACATAGAAGTAAACAGTGATTGTGTACAGGCCTACACAACACAGACGTTTTGCTACAGAGTTCTGTTACGAAATCTGAGTTGACGTTTATGAACAGAATTATGTAGGTATTGAGGAGAGAATAAAATATAGTGTGTACCGGGCTTTGGAAATAAATTTATCAATTCGCTCTAATCTTGCTTTGTAACTGACGTGAACAATGTGAGATATACAGTATTTGTGCCGCAACCTGTATTTCGAGCTTTGCAAACAGGAAGAATTGTTTAAATATTTTTCTGTTTGCAGGAGTCATCAGGCAATACAGGCTCAGTTACTCTGCAGAAAGTGGAAGTGCCAATAATAAGCAACGAGGTGTGTAGCATCTTCTACCCCAAGGGCACGATCACGGATGGCATGCTCTGCGCAGGTTTCTTCAGAGGAGGAAAGGATTCTTGCCGGGTGAGTTCATGAACTTACATTGAGTCATACAATTAAGTTCACTTCAGATGAGAGCGTAAACCACCTGGTGTTTAACCTCTAAATGTGTTTACAAAAGCTCACGAAGGTAGAATAAGTAAGGTCAACATTTCAGCTTACGGTGTTTAAAAATAATCCGAGTGAAATTTATCCCTGACGATATGTTCAACTGACAGTTACTCGTTCAACTCCTCATCTACCATGTTATCGACCAGGATAAGCGGTTGTTGGTAGTTTAAATCGCCATTTGGCGGGAAAAAAAGTAAAAGAACACATAACCAAAACAACAACGAGTTGATCGACAAAGTCTTGTCACGTTACTTACAATACCTACTCTACTTTAACTTGTGAGCTTTGTTAACGCCTTAAGGTGGATCAGTTTCAATTGGACTCGGGTTCGATTCCCGGTCTGGCCATCCCGACTTCGATTTTCAAAATCACTACCGTATGTACAGTGCAAACGCTGGATTCGTTCCTTCTAATGTCCGATTTCTCCCCGATCACATCCTACATGTCCAATGGTCTGCTAACAAGTTCTTACGCTGTTCTGGGGCACTTGAAAAATGTAATTTAATAAATATATAAATACATATATGTGGCGTAGTATTTATTAAACGTACTCTAAGGGGCGGGACAGTAATTCCCGAGAAGACTCAATAACTTTCAGATAGATCCACAACATTTTTTCATCAGAATGTATTAAGATAGCAAGTGATTGAACACATGTCGTTGTGATAGAACACTAAATGTGCCAAGAAACAATAAAATGTGAATATAAGCATTTATCCTGAATATAACTGCAGTTGACTCATTGGCTTTCATGCATTGTGTTGTCTGCGGTAACTGAAATGTGGCTGTACATTCTAGTCACCAACCTTAGTATCTTCGAATGCTTACCATAATGTAAAGAAATTGTAAAGAATATCACAAAGGACCCAACATATGGTTTAGGTTGTCAGTGTGGTAAAAAGGAAGTAAATTCTTATTGGTTCATGCAGGAGACAATCTATAATAATTTACCTACTCTGGCATGGCTTTGGTACTGTATTTTATTTGATGATAGTTCTAGGCAAATGACCATCCTCCCTCTGAAGTGCTTTACGAAAAATATTGGGGACCAAGGGCGAGGGTGAAGAATTCATTACCATAAAATTTATTTCTTGTAAAATGGGTATATGAACTGGAAATAGATCATTTTGATATGTGGTACGGTAATGAGTTCCATGAAGGATGAAAGAGGTAGCACTAGTCTTTCATTTACAGAGCTATCATTTCCGGTCTGGTTTCTATGACCTTGAGTGTTTCAGGTGCAGAAACATTGCAAAAATTGTTTTACATCAAAATGTCCTTTGGTGCTATTTCTAATGTCCGGGGTTGTAAAAATTAAATGGCAAGAGTCTTTAACTAATGATGCTGTGTGGACCACGAATGCTTAAACTATTTTTTAATAGGACTTGACATAAAGAAGTACTGAAGAAAATAACAACAACATCCAAAACGGACATAAAATTAATGGAATTTGCTGATAAAAATTTCGCCTAGTTGCGTAAGTCCACAAAATAGGTACAGTTTATAATACTCACACATTTAAAGAATCTTTGAAATATAACAATAAATTTTAAACACAATGTTTTCTAGCTAAATACATGTTATTCCAATTTCCTTATATGTATGTATATATATATATATATATATATATATATATATATATGCTACCACATTGATTAACATATCAAGTATTTTTATTAATATGTATAACATGCAGAATAGTACCTACATTTCAGGAAAAAAACACGAATCTTTTTTTTACTAGCATTATGTTTTCAAGAAATTTAACGTGAAACAGTTCTTGTTTGAAAAGATAATGTTTCTAAAGTAGAATAATTGACAACAAAATGTCCTAAACAATGATCCCTTTTTCAAGTTGCATACTTGGTAGGCTGTTTTCTTTTTTTTTTTCAGAGAAAATATCTGTGTATTCTGCAGCAGTTGGTAGCGAGTGTACCGAAAGAATCTAGTCTATATTGAAAGAATGTAATTATACTGCTGGAGTTCGTCGCGAAGCTGATTTTCCTTTTCTTTACTGAGCTCTGTGATACTTGTTATAGGGAGACTCTGGAGGTCCTTTGGTCGTCCCAGAAACGAAGCTGGTTGGAATAGTTTCATGGGGCGGTGGCTGTGGGCAACCTCAGGCTTATGGAGTGTATACAAGGGTTGCCTACTACAGAGAGTGGATTGAATCCGTTGTTGGATTCTAAGCACTATAATTATATTCGTAGAAAGTACTGGTAATAATACCGTGTAACTCTTTGTATGAAGCATAATATGTGTGTGTGTGTATATATATATATATATATATATATATATATATAAAGTTAACCTGTTTAATGTAATGTGAGCACTTGTAAGGTTCTGTAATTTAGTCAGTTTTTTTTATAAAAGACTGAAACCAAACCTTAATGTAAATTAAAACAAAACAGCGAATCCAGAAGTAATTTACTATGTATCACACATTTGCATTCATAGTTACTAGAAGGAAATATCTTATACTAAAAGTACTACCCATATTTTTGTTTTATTTTTACTTTCTTTGTACCTTAACATTGTTAAGCGTATTTTAAACATGTTTTTATTTTATTTTGGAAAACGAGGAGAAATTTTGCATGGTGAGAGAAAGAAATCCTATTTCCTTTTATTATTTTAAGAAATTTGCTACAGTAAATTTCGGTGATCTGTCACTGAATTTATTATTTTTTGGTAAAAATTTATAGTGTGTGTTTTACTATTTGCTCAGAATTTTGAAATTTTTAAAAAGTGCAATATTTTTCATGTCGGTTCTTTATTTAATGTTCAATAAAATGTTCACAAAAACATGCTTTTGCTGGTTTAGTTTTTTGTATGCAACGAGCTTTACTATTTTCCAAACACTTGACAAAGTTACAACTGAGTCATATTAAATTCCAAGCTATCAACTATAACAAGAAAACACATTGGCATCCATGGAAAGATACAGATGTCTATTTTTATTTTGAAAATAATACATTGTATCTAACGTAATCAAATCTAATTAAAGACAGGATGTTGTACGTGGACATATTTTACTTCCTTAAAACACCAATATGAAGGTGACTGCGGTTTGTTTTGTACCACTGTTCATTTACAGTAAGGACATAAGAATTTTTTTGTATTTTGTACACATAATAGTTTATATATATATATATATATATATATATATATATATATATATATATATATATATATATATGTGTGTGTGTGTGTATAGCAATTTTATAAACAGAAGAAAAAATATAACCATAATATACTATCCCTCAAAAAAATTCTTCTTTGATCATTACGAAAAATTCACTAGTCAATTTATGCCACACCATGGAAGATCTTAAAATGGAGACCATGCATTTTTCATGCATATCACTAAGAACTTTAATACTTAGTAGTTATATTATTGCTAAATGGTAGGTATGTTCGACGCAGAGATTTAAAAACCTATATTTTCAATTAAGAAAAAAAAATAATAGCTAGAAGAGTAAGAAATTCTCAGCTTTTCAAATTGTGAGTGGCAGTCATTCTGTGACGTCACTGAGGTATACTCGCCTGAATTCAGGTGTTTTTTGCAGTGCAAATATATTTATGTTGTTTACCGTGCCGATGAATTGTGAGACGTTGGTGTTGGAAATCTTTCTGCAGAGACTCGTAACCTTAGATGGCCGAATACTTGACCAGCGAGATATCACTGTTGCCCTCCGGCCCAATGAATGGACGATGAGAGGGTGATATAAGTGTGGAGCAGCGACAGAATGAGGCGGGGGAAACAGGAGTTACCTGAGAAAACCCGCCAGCCAACGGCAAGGTCCGCCACATCTCCCTAGCTGGAGGCAAGAGATCTGACAACTCGACCAACACGGCCTTAATGTTTATTAAATTATTATTTTCATATCCTTACGTCAAAATTATATATTAAGGGCCTGTTAATCAGCATCTGAACATCTAACTCCAATAAAATAAAATTTGATGATGGGTACATATTTTTTAAAAAATATGATCAGTATACATGTTCTTAAAATCGTGAAGAGGAAACAGTATGTGCATGAGATGATGTGAAAAGATATAAGTTCCTTCTTTAATTGTGTTACTAACATGATCATGCGCCTCACTGTGCTTATTTAAATTGCGGCAATATTTAAGCACTAAGCCTAATATGGAACTCTTATTTATCACACAATACATTTTAATGAAAATATTACAGATTTAGTTTTGAATAATATTAAGTAACACATTACTGGCTTCAATAATGTGTTGTCCCGAAACCCAAGTAATAAGTGAGGTATGATATTTTAAAATTTTTAAGCCTTAAAGTGATATTTAATAATACATATAAAATCCGTCACAAGGTATGAGGTTAGAGATGATGGTTTATCGCGAAAATGTTTTTTGCCGACATACCCCTGAAAACGCTGTAGTTAAATGCAACACATGCGTAGCTATCTGCATCAAATATTACAATAGGGAAACTCTTATTTACTCAATCAAATAGGGCAACATTTCCACGTACAAGCTAAAGTCAGTAGGCTAATCTTCTGGTGAGTTGAGTGTACGATAAACCATCATCTCTAGTTATAGTATTTAGAGATTAAGGTTATGTTGGTTAAATAGCGGTTGTCAACACCAATAACAGAATGAGATGTTAACTTGCAAGTACAGCACAGCGCAAGAAATAAAAACCTAAGTTTGTACATGATCGCAGTCGTAAAACTAACCTCAGTAACATATTGTATACATTCGGAAAGCGGCACTGAAGATACAATAATATTGTAAAACTGCCACCCGTTATAAGAACCTATGCGCTTCTAAAGAAAATACGTTTTTACAGCTAAATATTCTATGGTCCAGTCAGTACATTTGTAGGACTTAAATTCCAGTAATTTCCGTAATAGTTTACGAAGAGCGTCAACAGAACGCCACTCCCGTGCACATGCAGCTACTGTCAAAGTAGTTTTTTTTCTTCCTAATTTCAATTGTAAACATTTATGGAACTTGCGTGGCTTAGTTTTTTAACTTTTCTTACGTAGAGCCAAGAATTTGTCGTGAAAAGACGTTTGCACTACTATGTTTCAATGTCGTACGATGCACATCAAGAGTTATTCTTCTTAGTTATTGGTAACGCATCTGTACTCAGACACACTTCTCATTTGACTGCACCAATCAGAATAAAGAAATTGTTACACCATACGAATGTAGAATCGCAAGCGATGTGATAGTTAAAACTGAACATGAAGCAGATATGTAGATGCGCACATAAGACATTGAAACCAAATGTTGCAAATAATCTTCGCTACAAAATCGTGGCTGTGTACATAAGATGAATGAAGTGGTTAAGCTCTCTGTAATCTTGTCAGACAAGGATAGTTGATGTACTTGGCACGAAGGGATCTGACAATTCAGGATCACTCCTTCCGCACAATTTCGAGGCCGCAGCTGGCACAGTGGCTAGAGCGATCGACTCCCGCCATTTTATCTGGATTATATTCCCAACCGGCCCCGCCCCTGAATCTGTCGCGTAGAAAACATGGCAGACGTAACCGTTGGACGGTGGTTTTTCTTGAGGTCCTTCCGTTTCCCCTCACTTTGCATTCAGTCTCATCTCTATTGTTGGGATCGAATGAGGTGGTACTATGGTAACACATTGGTAGAGCCCGGAAGAATTCGCGGGTTCACAGACCAGTATGCTAGCCTCCAAGAATGTATGTTTTCTCAAGCAAGCAGCAGCTGCTCATTAGCTGCTCGCTTCCACGGTCAAATTGGCATGTGATTAGTTACATTTTTGTTATTGACTCAGCGACTTCCAGAAGGTGTCAAATAAGTCAAGGGCCAATTGCGAAAGTGACACGAACGTGCAGTTTCTGGAGTTCTAGCTTGTCTCGGAAAGAAAACACGAATTTTTCAAGTCTCTACACATTGGGTTCGCATTCGGTAGGACTTGGGTTCCATCCCTCGGAGCCATGGTTGTTTGAAATTGCTGATTGTTGTTACCTAAAACAAATTGTACACCACGATGTGTTACAGTGCAACACCACTTAAGTGTAATTCCCACAACCATTTCCCTTATGCAAAACAAATTTCTCATATCATGTTCTATAATCACTCAACAATGGCCAGTTCTTTGAAACAATGCATTGCATTTAGTTGCTTACTCATTGTTGGGTAATTCAGTAGAATATAGTATGCATTTGATAAATGAAGATGCTACATGCCACATACCTACGACAATTGTTAACATGCTAAGATAAGATAATTCAACTGAGAGTTGGTAAATTAGCCCCAAAACCAAAACTCCACACGTCCGGTTATGTTTCCATAACCACAGTCGTTTTTTTCCCACCACAATAAATTCAGAATGAAGTGTTCTATCATGCAATAATTTTGCAGTTCACTGTAAAATAAATTAGTTCTGTGTTCGCAAATGACCTACACAGCCAGGTTAAAATAACTTTAAACAACTGGCCAGTAAGTTATACGTCATTATTCTTTATTCACTCATTGATTTCAATTCCATTATATCATATTCATGATTTCAAAAATACGTCGCGACCGGGCCTGAACGGGGATTAATCTGAAACCGAACTAGAAAAAATAAAAACTATAAAGGTGGCATAACTTCTGGAGCGAAGTGTACCTTAACATAACTATCAGGGGCAAAACAAAACATCATGAGTAGAGGTACGTCAATTTCCCGGATTCATCTGGCAGTAGCCTAGATTGCTCAGTCCTGTACACGCTCTGGATACAGTCGATTATTCATTGGCTTACAACATTACAAGCGACAGCTCTATGAATCATTTCCTTATTTACTACTGGCTTGCAGTAGTCAAATGCGTTTCGTGACAGCCGCCAGCTAATCACAAGTGATTATGAAGTATATATTTTTGGCGTTCAACGTGCCCTGGAATGTATTTGCGAAATTGACGCACCTCTAATCATGAGACTTCTCGCTTCTATGAATTGTGAAAGAGGTACGCAAAGAAATCGTAAAGGTTGCATACTCAGTTATGAGTATGTGTGTTTTCCTGAAGTAGCACTTGGTATAAGAATGGTTAGACAACTTAACACTAGACTGAAAACTTGATCAAACTGAAGCCAGAGAGAGACTAAGACCTACGGCTTCATTAAAAAGACTACAATAGATTAAATAAAATAATTATTTATAACATTTATCACAGAAAATTTAATATGACATGAGACTGACTAGACAAGTTATTATAATTTAACATTGATTTAAACATTTAAAAGTTCTTACAGTTATCAATTACCCATTATTTAACCTGATGGAACTTTACGCAATTTTAAAAATTACTGTTATTAATTAATTAAAACTAGTTACAACGATCATTTAATGATTATTAAAAACTGGCGACATTTAAGACTTATTTAACAAAATTATAATAATAATAATTATTTTCTTCTATTTCAAGTTAAGTTAAACTTTCGTGTGTGCAGTGTTCAGACTGAGACTTGCGCTCTCTGCCGGTTTAATTTCTCACAACAAATAAATTTAAATCGTAATTTTACCTGTAACTCTGTGTTCTAAAACTATACCGTTCACATTACGTTGGCTTTAACTTACTTCTATATCGTTTAAAACAACTAGGTCAAATTTATCATACCCTTATATGCTATCGCCTCTAGAGTCTGGATACTTAATGTACCGTGGCGTCAGTCCTCTACGAACAGGGCCTCCAATCCTCTGCTCCCGGCTAAGTCCTTGGAAGCATGCTTCTTTGCCGAAATCAACCCTACGGTTTTCACTAAGTTCTGGCTAATCGAGTGCACCACCGACATTCTAGCCTTCGGGACGCGGTAGCCATCCCAAGGCTGACGATTCACGCCCGAACTTACATTTCAAACAGCCTGAGGTTAGGAAACGTGGATGACCCGCGGAAATCAGGCAACTTCCTAGAAGTATTCAGCGCACCCGGCACAAAAGCGAGCGTTCATTGCAAAATAACCGAACCCCGCCTTCCCACATCAGAGTGAATGACACTCCAAACAAGACTAAAATAAAAGCCAAAAATTTGCGACGTGATGATATTAGCCGACAATTAATTTTGGATTTAAATAATCATGTGTGTTCTACAGTGCCATTTCATAATGTAATGACTACTTGAAAGTTGTTAAAGTTGTTAACAAAATGTGATATTTATTATCTGTAATCACTGTCTTGAAACGAGTCATTCCTGTCCCCATTCTGTTGTAAATGTATGAACAGTAATGAAGGGGCCAGTAATGACTAAAATTCACTGTTTAATGGTTGCTCAACCAACTGAGCTACGGGGGGTCGGCACCCCTAGACCACTGTGACTTACGCGTCGGTTGGTCGTTATTTATTTGTATGCATTCAATGTAAAGTTTAGTAATAATGTTTCCTTTTAAAGTACGCAATTAATATAAATATTCACTTTATTCCAGAAAATACTTTTCAGAGGTTGTCATTTTGCATAAGAAATTTCCGGCGAACTTACGATTTATGTAGGCTACACTTTTTTTCTACGTTTTTTGCAAATAAAATCCTTTAAGCATTATAAACTAATAATTTTACAAGGAATATTTTCAACATTTACAAGAGTTTGTACAACTACGGAAAAGTGCCTTGTCATATTTTAGAAAATAATTTACAGTGCAGGAACTGTCGGTATAGGTACAAGGAATTCTTTTGTAGTATTACAAAGTTTACCTTTGTAACTTCATAACTAATGATTTTACAAGGATACTCTTTGTACTTTTACAAGGCCTTGAAAAAGTACAAAGAATATCTTGTAAATTTTACAAATTTTTTTTAGAGAATAGTCTTGACAGAAATAAATAGATAGTGATTTCTGAAATTTAAACTTGAATTATTTTATGCATAGTTTCATAATTTCCTTTGTAGTTACTTATATATATATATATATATATATATATATATATATATATATATATATATGTGTGTGTATACAGGGTGGACCAGAATTCATGTGCCAAAGTCCGGGAGGGGATTCGTTATGGAAAATAAGGTGGGGTACATAAACCAACACTATTCTGTGGTAAATATTAAGGGAGCTACGCCACGTTGAAAAAAATAATTTTTTAAACATTTTTCGAAAAATACTAGAAAATATAAGAGATAGAGCCACCAAAATTGGCATAGA